>KZ451932.1:3288051-3400676 GCA_002786265.1 Apostasia shenzhenica | reverse complement strand
AGGATAGAATGAGAAATGAGTATATCCGAAAGAAAGTTGGTGTTGCACCAATTGAGGATAAACTTAGAGAAAGTCGGCTTCGATGGTTTGGACATGTAAATCGCAGGCCAATTGAAGCTCCAGTTAGAAAAATTGAGTTACTGGATTTTGCCCATGTACAAAGGGGAAGAGAGAGACCAAAGAAGACATGACAAAAAACTATAAGAAGTGATCTTAGTTACTTAAACTTAGATAAGAATTTGGTAACCGATAGAGCGCAATGGAAACAAAGGATTCATGTAGCAGACCCCACCTAGTGGGATTAAGGCTTGGTTGTTGTTGTTGTTGTTGTTTGGGGTCCCTAGGTTTTAAAAAATATCATCTGGGTCCCTTTTTATTTTTTTATTATTTAAAAATATAAAAATTACCATTATACCCTTACCCTCCCTCTCTCCACCAAATCCGGCTGCCGCACCTTCACCGCGCCGCCCCGCGCCTCCTTCGACGGCCACGCAGGGCCGAACAACCGGCCGGCGGCGCGCCGCGCGGCCGGCGAGGCAGTCAGGCCACTGGAGGCAGCTGCGCACCGCGTGGCTGCAGGCGGCCGGTGTTATGCGGCTGCGCGCGAGGCTGCCAGAGGCGGCGCGGGGCGACGCGATTGCCAGATTTGGTGAAGAGAGGGAGGGTAATGGTATAATGGTAATTTTTATATTTTTTAATAATAAAAAAATCAAAATGACCCAAATGATATTTTTTGAAAACCTAGGGACCCCGATGATATAATTTTAAAAATGTGGACCTGTGTGATAATAACCCTTATACTCAGAAACCTGGGTGAAATTGCCCAATTATTTAATTTAATAATATATTTATATTATTAAAAAAATAAAAATGATTATTTTAAAATAATATATAGATGTTGACTAAAATTAGATAATATATAAATGGATGAAAAGAGGTGTTGAGATTGACTTTTAATTTAATGGACAATGCTTTTGAAAAGGATTAGTTAGTAACATTTGAGATAATAAAAAATAATTTAATAAATAATATATATATATATATATATATTATTGATATCATATTTAAATAATATATTATGTAATATAATCGTGATGGAAATCTATCTCAAACAAAAATTTAATTACGCTAATATTTCATTGTCAGTGTTCATGTCGATTTAATTACGTTGATAAAGAGTTGCTTAAATATAATTGTAAGACATGACATTATTATTATTATTATTATTATTATTATTATTATTATTTTAATAGTAAAATACATGAAAGTTAATATTGTTTTTAAAATTAGGATTCATTCATTCAATGATTCAATGATAAAAGAATTATTACAATTTTTTTTTGCATAAGCTAATAATAAAATTGGTAAAATATCTCTTTAAAATAAGAATATTTTCATTTACAAAGGGATGTGCACAATAAAAAAAGAGTAAATTGCAAGTAGGTGCTTATTGTTTGATCATATGTATAAGTAGATCTATTTTTTTAAAAATTGCTTAAATTAGCCCATTAGTTTTAGGTAATGTGCAACTAGGTCCAAAATTCAAATTTAACAGTAAAAAAATATATGAAATGATATTTTTACCCTTAATATTTTCTGTCTTTTCTTTTCTCTCTCTCTCTGGGGTAGCCGGATCTCAGCCAGCTTGTTCTTCCCCTTGCCGGCGCCTCCAATGGCATCGGCGGCGGAATACAGAGTTGCTGATGCCTTGCTCTGGAATCCGAGCGTCGACGTCTCCTTTTCAAAACGCCGCCGTCAATCGCCAAGGGTAGTGGAGCCTCGAAGCGATGGCTCCTCTTGTCGCTGTCCGAAAGCTCTCCTACGCCGCAGACAATAATTTTTTTTTTGCATAAGCTAATAATAAAATTTGATAAAATATCTCTCTAAAATAAGAATCTTTTCATTGAGTACAAAGGAACGTGCACAATAAAAAAAAAAATAGAATTTACTAAGGAGTAGGATTTAATTACTCATTCACATTGAAGCAGAATTTCTCGCTTTAACTTACAAAATATTTTTAAAAACTCAGTTTGATTCATATAATTTAAGCTATTTAACAAAATAAATTTTATTAATGTTTGTCATTAGGTCAGAACCGTGTTATATATATATAGTTATAGAGATCCACATTAATTGTTATATATATCGATTAAATTGTATGGACTTTAATGAAAATTTTTAAAGATAAATTAAAAATTTTCTAGTGTTTTAATTAGCAAAGTGACAAAAAAATTCACTTTTTATGCAACTTAAGCTATAGGAACTTTAATAACAGTTTTAAATATTTTTTGGACTTATTAATAAGTAGGGTAAAATTATAGAAACCTTGTTGTAATTTACATTAGAATTGGTAGATTTATTATTATACCGGTATGTTTACATATATATACATTTCTATTTTATACACGTAGATTTTATATACTCGTAATCAATGTATATATCCTAGTGGCTATTTTCATCCTGCCGTATAATTTAATCTCACAAGAGTGAAAACCTTAATAGAGACGTGATTTTTATATTCTAATACGACGGTTAAGAATTGTACATCGATCACCACATTATTTATAGCAATCAAAAGAAAAATAGTATTTTGTATATTTATATAAAGAGATTGTATTGGAACACAAAATGTATGTGAAGTGGCTTCTCGTGAGTAATTAAGAAGCAAAAAAAAGTGTTATTATTATTATATATATATATATATTTATATGATTTAATTTATATCTTGGCAAAGCACTATTAGGGAGAGCTCAACAAAATAAATTCATATTTTTATATAGTTCCATCCCGCCAAATAACTCACATGTTAACTATTGTTAACTTTTTGAAACTATGATATGGGTATGTATTAAATATGTAATTAGAAGTATTCACATGTATTCTTTATATGAATCCATAAAGAATTTGATATGAAAAAAAATCTCTCTAGATAGAATTAATGCATGTAACTTTAGAGATTGTGCATTATATATATATATATATATATACTTAACTAATATGAAAAAGGAAAGAAAAAATAATTTGAGAAGTCTAATATGAATTAATTGCTAATAAAGGAGGTATTAAATGAAATGCAAGTCAACTAGAGCCTTTTATTCAACATTTTTATACTCTCACATAATTAAATTTTCTACTCCAAAGTCATCACAGCTTATGTATGCAGACTTTTTATAACTTTGCAACACATGGCTTTATAAGTTAATTTTTATTTATAATTAATAATAGTGATGCCAAATACCAATTATGACAAAAAAAAATCAAAGGTAAATTATGTATAAAAATTAAGTTTTTTTTAATAAAAATAACTAAGAATTTTTTACATACATACCATATAATCTATAAAATAATTGAATTAATTTAAAATAGATTAATAATTTTTAAAAATTTATATTTCGATTAAATTATTGTTATTGTGCTTTTATTATAGTGAATTAATTTACTTCTAATGATAAAATAAATGGTAATTTTAATTATATATAATTTCCTATAATAACAAATAACTTATTATATATATATATATATATATACCATATAATCTATAAAATAATTGAATTAATTTAAAATAGATTAATAATTTTTAAAATTTTATATTTCGATTAAATTATTGTTATTGTGCTTTTATTACGAGTGAATTAACTTACTTCTAATGATAAAATAAATGGTAATTTTAATTATATATAATTTCCTATAATAACAAATAACTTATATTATATATATATATATATGTATATATTTATATACCATATAATCTATAAAATAATTAAATTAATTTAAAATAGATTAATATTTTTTTATATTTCGATTAAATTACTGTTATTGCGCTTTAATTACGAGTGAATAACTTACTTCTAATGATAAAATAAATGATAATTTTAATTATATATAATTTCCTATAATAACAAACAACTTATATTATATTATATATATATATATATATATATATATATTTATATATGTATGTATGTATATGGTACTTAATTATATAAATAATATGTTATGAGGAGCACATATGAAAGTGTTTATACTAACAATATCAATAGTACTAGTCTTAATTTGATTAATATGTAAAACATATATTTAATTCAAAAAACATTACCAATATTACGAATAAAATAAAAAACAAAACTAAAAATAAATAAATTTTAAAGAGTTTCAAATCAAGATGGATAGATTTTGGCAAGAAAAGACAAATTAATATGTCATAAATCACATGGATCCACTTGGTAACTTGAAGAACTACAACTCTCACCAAGCTTGAAAAATAAGCTAGTAAATTCAAAAATATAATAAATAATTACATAAAGAACATCAGAAAAAAAATTACGTTTGAACCCCTAAGTTATACTTCATATTTCACATAAGTTCACAAAAATTAAAAAAAAAATCATTTAAAACATCCTCATTCTTCACTTAAAAATTATTCCATATGATTATATCATATTTGGTTGTTCCTTAAATGCTTAAATATTTATATTTTCTAAAAAAATAATTTAAAGGTAAATATTAAAGGGATCACATGAAATAAACTTTGAGCATACTTAGAAAAACATATTTTTTTCTTCTGTAGATCTACATGAAATATGAAATTTATTTTAGAAACTCAAGTATAATTAAATTAAAAAAATTGGCTAAAAACTAAGTAAGAATTCATAAAGAAGTCTATCTTTTAATTAATTAAATGATATAAACAATCAACAATATTGAATTTCATGGGATAGAACACTATTTTAAAGGGTTTAGAGAACCTCAATGCAATTATTTAGTAATTAAATAATGGATTATAGGGTTGATGACTTCATTCATTGATAGCACCATTTATTATTTTTTAGTTAATAGTAGATGAGACGTGCTAGTGTGAGAAGATTGGCTTCCTGTGTTTTAAATTATGTTTAAGGGCATGTTTATTTGACCGGATTAAATTAACTTAATTAATTTTAAATAAATAAATCACATTATTATATATAAAATTTAATATTAAAAAAAATTATCTTTCAAATCATATATATAATTTAAAATAAAAAATTATTTTTATTTTACTTATATCCTACACACACGTATTAAAATAGTAATTTGTATTACATTTTTTACGTATTTTAATATAATAATTAATTTAATTTATATTATTTATAATTTTTAATAAAAAAATATTTTTATTTAAATAAATTAATCATTATGCTACAATTTAATTTTATTTCTTGGGTATCAAATAGTGTTATCTCAATAAATGGCTCTGCATGTGAAAAGTTAAAAAAATGAAGGTCAAGTTGGCAGCCAAAAAAATCTGATATCAGAGAGGGTACTTGCCGTTTATTTTAATATTAAAAAATATATAAAATATGAAATACTTTAAATTTTAATATTTGTATTTACATTAAATATAAAATAAAATTAATTTTTATAATTGAAAATTGTATTAGACAAAAAAATTAACTGTCTTAGAGCTTTTCATATCAACACCTCCTTAAATATGTTCGGCTCTCGCCCAAATTACAAGAACTCAGCAATACTCGTTTCTAATTACTGTATTTGTATCCTTTCTAATTATAATTCTTCTTTTTCTTGGTACAACTCAATATATAGTGAATTCGAAATCATCAGAGTATCATGATCTTTCCGCCCGTTTGTTTGGTCGTTGAAAATTAACCTGGTTTAATTTTAACTAGACATATCACATCACACATAAAATTTAATATTAAAAATTAACTTTATTTCATATCCTACATACATTACTAAAATAATAACTAACTTATATCACATCCCTCACATATCCCAACATAATAACTAACTTTATTTCACATTATTCACAACTTTCAATAAAAAAAACCCCTCCACCTCTGCCTTCAAGAACTCGATATTTCGTGAAAGACTCACGGGTGAAGTAAAGACCAAAAATTTATTTCTTAATTTTTTTTACTAATATTTATAAGGGGCATTTACATACATATTCTTTAAATCATCTTGAATTACATATTAAACCCCTCATTTTTAAATTTTACAACTTAACCTCCTAAATCATCCAAAAATAAAAACTAGTAGAATACATGTATTTGTAAATATATTTATAATATTTGTATATACATATTATTGGTAATAAACATCCAAATAATTATAAATCAGCAAAAAACATATTTTGAAAATCTTGAGAAAGACCTAAATATGTTATTTTTGGATGATTTGGAGGTTAAGTTGTAAAATTTAAAAATAAGGGGTTTAATATGTAATTCAAGATGATTTAAGGGGTACGTACGTAATTCTCTCTATTTATAATTAAAGAATAAAATTGAAAAACTTAACATACTTCAAATATACTGATGCTGAATTTTAAAAATCGTAAATCAATTTCATCTTGCTGTGAATCTCAGGAATCTAGCTGTAATACATGTATATCATTCATAGGGTCAATTAACTCAGTAAAGTTTTTAATAAAATATTGCCCCTTAATAAAAATATAAGGCATATGGCTTTGAACCAATATATATGAAGGAAATCCAAATTAAGTCTACCTAGTAGATCATCCAAATTCGAGTCGAGTTCAAGTGAGCTGATCCCATTTCAGTTTTAGCATTTCGAGTTTGATAAACGAGCTAAATGATCGACCTTGTGTTGTAAACAAAAATCCATTTCAAGTATTAAAATTGTTATAATAAATAATGATATTGATATTAAAAAAAAAAACTCTTGTAAACGTATATTAATTACTTTAAATATATTACATAAAACTATAATAATATATTTTAAAATTATAGATTTAAAAATATTGAGTCGAGTTAAAGTTGTGTCGTTCCTATTTTGAATGAGCCGACTTTTAAGTCATAAGAAATTCGAATCAAGTGAGTTTCGAGTAAAATATACAGTCCTATAGATCCACAGAACTAGCAAAAGAACAGGAGACAACTGAGAGCTAACAAGAATCGGGAGATTGGTACACGAAATAAAACAGAAACAAGAACAAAGCATTCTGAACGGTTAACGTGAACTTTTAATGAGATGCGCGATGCTCGGCTTGTTCATTTTTGTTCTCAAATTTAACGATGAAACAAGTTCATGTTTTAATGAGATGCACGATACTCAGTTTGTTCATGTTTATTATTTAAATTTTATAATAAATGTATTTATTTTAAAAAAAACATGAAAATTTTTTGCGTTGTTTCTGTACAGAAAAAAATACTAGTTATACAAAAATAACAACAAATTCTTACTTGAAGCAAATTGAGTTCAGGGGAAAATTCAACAAAAGTGACACATTTTATGCTGACCATCGACAATCGACTACAGAGTACTACCTCATGCATTTTCGAATCCTTCCTAAACCCTAAACCCTAAACCCTAAAACCCTAAACCCTAAACCCTAAACCCTAAACCCAGAATCAACAGAACATCAGTTCAGTGTTTAATGCTTCATCGACTATTTTCCACTGGCGCGAGGAGAAGAAGGACGACACTGTCTCCACATTACGGCAGGACTCGAACAGATCTTGCATTTCGTGCGGTGATCTTACTACTCGAATATGATGCCTACCAGCGTGCAAGCTTGCAGTTGATCCGAACCGGCTCCGATTCCCAAAATGCTCAATGCCCAATCCTTGAGAAGTTTATCTTTCAGCAGAAGTTGATCAATCAGAAGAGAATTCAAGAAAACTACAGAAACCAAAGTGATATTGAACTACAGAGCAACACAATAACAGAAAACAATGCATAAGAAAAACTATGCAAAGCAGGAGAGAAAGTTTACGTCATTGAGCATGCAGTTTAGCTTGATCTTCTTTTGTTGATCTTCGTATAAATGCCGAAATGACTCGGTGGACTCGAGAATCTCAGCCTCTATACAGGACTCTGGGCCTGAAACTAAACTGTAATTTCTGCTTTCGTAGTCGTGTTCAAAACTTCCAAATCAACTGAGCCTTCAAATTTTCTTGGATGAGAAAGCAAGGAAACCTTCTATAATGAATGCGGAAAAGACAGATTCATCCATCAATTCTTATTAAGAATTCTAGAATACTTCTGCATGACTAACTGAAAACTATACTCATTTTCAGATCCGATAAACGGTGCAAACTTTAAAGTTTAAACTTGATCGAACTAATTTAAAGGCAACAAGATGATTTACAGAAAAAGCTGCACCAAAACTCTCCGGAACTAATGCAACATAACAAGGCCATAAGTACGTATATCAGAAAACTACATGTATAATCACAAGGAAAATGTATCATTTAAAGGTACATCTAAATAATCAGAAGATTAGATTAACCTCGTTTGTTTCGAGGCTTTTTTTTAGCTCAACACAAATTTCAACTGTAAAAATCAACTTTATTACACATCTAACATAAATATAAATCTTAGAATTAACTTTATTTCATTTCTTATGAACTTTCTAATATTAAAATAAAATTCTTTGATATTAAATTTAAAAAATAAATTAATTTTTTTGTCTTGTTTAAAAAAAAGCTCAAACCAAACGTAAAAATCTTAGTTGTAGGACCGTATAGGTGCAGTTAAGGGAGGGGGGGGGGGGGGGGGGGGGGGGATGAATAAATGCTAATTACTAAAATAAAAATTTAATTCACAACTAAAATTGTTACATCTGGATCTGCATCGGCACATCTGGAGCGTACACGTGGAGGCCTGCATGGCATGAGCACCAAGAGAAATTCAGCGACAGACGTAGGGCGAAAAGCCGTCTCAGGACGAAAGGCCATCGACGAATAACCTTTGACGAAGTACCCGTAACGAACTGTTCACGCACTCAAGCACAAGATCCCCATGCTGCTTTTAAAAAGTATGGTCTGTCTGTTCGATTCTTATATTCCGTACAAGCAAGACCACAACACTCTGACCCAGCAGTCATCATTAACGTAAAGCCAGAGACGGAGGCCATTCTTCTAAAGTAACTATCCAGGGACAAGCTTAGACTATAAAATCTTATTGCAACAGGGAAAACTCCCTTCTTCTTTTTCTCTCCTCTACAGCCTAACCCTCTGTAAGGAAAACATTGCAATTAAGTGAAGTTTTTGAAAGCCGCCGAAAAAATGGCATCGTGGTTTTTCGCTTAGTTGGTTTCCACATAAAAAGTCTCTTCTTTGACCTTTGATTGATTTTCGGCGTCAACAAATTTGGTGCCCTCACGTAGGACTAAATCCAATTCCTTCAACTGCCCATGGAAGAAGCCCGTGACGAAAACCATCTGTCAGCTGTTGAACAACAGACGGCGCCAGCACCATGGTGGCTAAGTTCTCCCAGACGATGAACGCCTTCCTCGCCAACCTCTCGGCCCTCCTCCAGCAGTAGAGACCTCTCCCACTAGCCCTACCACTCGAGGGCTCTATCCCTTCTCCATTAAGTGCGGAGCGCCACGAACTGCTCCTTGAAGAGGCTAGCACCCACACCGTAGGGAAGAGCCAACCCGAAGTATATCCTCCGGATGTTCCGATGAGTACGATTTTCTCACCCGCCATAATAGAGGTACCTGCGCCCCGCGGCTATAAGGCCCCCAAAGTCAACGACTACGACGGCTTCACTGACCCGACGTAGCATGTGAAGCACTTCGAGAACGCTCTGGCGATGGGCGACCCTATCTCAGACGCGTACAAGTGCTGTCTTTTTCGAAACACCTTGACGGGTCTGGCGTTGGACTGGCTCGACGAAATCCCTCAAGGATCCATAGAAAACTTTGAGCAGTTCCGCGCCAGGTTCGGCATGTCGAAGACTACATCCTGAACGATCCACAAACTCTAGCAAATAAAGCAGCGCCCTGGCGAATCCCTGTGGAAGTATGTAGATCGGTTCTCGAAGATGAATGTAGAGGCAAAGGACATTACTGACGACAGATCAACTATGATCTTCGTTCACAGCATACTACCCGGAGAGCTATATGATTCCTTCGTGGACAACATGCTGAAGATGCTCATGGAGGCAAGGGCTCGAGCCAAAAAACACATCCATCTTGAGGATGCGAAAGCCCTCAAGGCAAGCAGAAAGGAAGATTCTTCGAAATCTCATTCCTCTGAAGTGATTATCCAAGGCAAGCAGAGACGGAGGTCATTCCTATGAAGTGATTATCCAAGGACAAGCTTAGACTACAAAATCTCATTGTAACAGGAAAAAGGGAACTGAATCCATTGGACTCTCCCTTCTTCTTTTTCTTTCTCCTCTACAGTCTAACTCTCTGTAAGAAAAATATTGCAATCTAGTGAAGTTTTTGAAAGCCGCCAACGGAATGGCGCTGTGGTTTTCCGTTTAGTCGGTTTCCACGTAAAAAGTCTATTCTTTGACCTTTGACTGATTTTCAGCGTAAACAAAAATAGCACAATAAATCAAATCGCAAACACGTTAGTGATAGAGATTAACACAAGCAAAGGCAATGTCACATGTAGAAAAAGCAATGAAATAAATAGCAAAATGTAAGTGTAAGAAAGTAAATGACATAAGATAACACACCAAATGCCCCCTTATACACATTTGTCCATGCAAGCAAAAATTCTTCACATTAGTTTTAATATGAATAAAAAAAAGTCTTACAAACAATATATCACACGAGGACATATGACCTTTGCCAAAAAAACTATCCGGCATGTGTAGTACGGTACTTAACAAGCTTAATTTACTAAGAAAATTAATTGTTATTTGGTGAACAACCTTTGTTGTATTCATAGTAGCACACGCAATCATTCTAGACGCATCGGCTATGATACTGCCTCCTATTAGCATCCATTTTCGGCGAAATAGTTCAACCATCCAATTTGTGTCTCATTCAACTTGTGACATATTAAAAGAAACATAAAACGCAAACACATCCATAAACCAACAAAAGAATAGATTTGCATCTTTCAGAATTTGATAGCATTACCAAGTCAGTCAATGGGATCATCCTTGATCTTTGGATGGCTAAGAGAAACACCCCTTTGTGTGGTAGCAAATAGCATCATCACCAGTAATCAGCACAAGAGCATATCCCTGCCTGAAAATGATGAAATCGATTCATATCTCTAACAATAAGTTCTCGCCCAATGACCTTTGATATCAACTTAAATGAGGCATGACAATCTGAGCAGAAACGAAGATTCTTAATAATGCGAATCGGGCATCCTTGTGGAATGCTTACAAGACCAAAAGCCAATGCCAGCCGCTCGCTATGTACCCACACCAACCTTTCCCTTAGTTTCTCCCCCACATCATGTAAGACAACGTTACCATCAGGAACATAACCAGCTTTTCTGATTTTGCCATTCAACCACTCCAGCATTGCATTAATCACCCTCATATCAGGATGTGACACATCCCCTGCAGTAAAATAATGGACCATACCCTGATTCTCAATCCAACTTACGCCGGGTTCCTTCTTTACCTGCTTAGTTCTCATATAGCTTCTAATAAGGCTCACGCCATCCCACCTCTGTACGGAAGCATACAAGTTTGAGAGCAACACGCATGTCAGCTCATCTTCGGGTTCCATCTCCAGAACCTTTTCTGCACAAAGCTTTCCTAAATCAACATTCTTGTGGATCAAGCATGCACCCAAAAGCGCACGCCAAACCGTTGCACTAGGCTGCAACGGGATCCTTTTTATGACATCCAATGCCTCATCAAATTTCCCTGAGCGTCCAAAAAGCCTAACCATGCAAGTATAGTGCTCCATGGTTGGCTCAATTCCATAATCGTGAGTCATAGAATAATAGAAAGATTGGCCCTCATTCACCAAACCCATATTACTACATGCAGTTAGGACACCAACAAAGGTCACTCCATTGGCTTTGATCCCCCCATCAATCATCTTTCTGAAAAGCGATAATGCATCATTACCAAGACCATGAATAGCATAACCAGATATTAGAGAATTCCAAGATATCACATCATGCACCTTCATGAAATCAAAGACTTTTCGAGCATCTCGGATATTCCCGCATTTGGCATACGAATCAACAAGAGAGTTGCAAATGACATTATCACCATTGTAAGGACTCTTCAAAACCAAAGCATGAATTTGACCAACCAATTGAAAGGCTGCAATGCTTGCACAAGCTCGGAGTGCACTCGAATAGGTTACTTGAGTTGACGGTATACAAAGTTCACGCATCTGATTAAACAAACTTAGAGCATACTCTCCATGGCCTAACTGAACATGGCCAACAATTATCGTATTCCAACTCACATCATTTTTTTGACACAATCCAAAGAAAATCTGGGTCAATGCCTCCAAATCATTACATTTGGCATATACATCCATAAGTGCATTGGCCACAAAGATCTCTGAATCAAGGCCAATCTTTGTGACATGATCATGGAATTGTCTACCCAAGTTTAAGTCTCCCATGCTTGCACATGCTTGCAGAACACTAGAAAAGCTATATTCATTTGGAACTACAGATGACTTAACCATTTGCTGGAAAAGATCCAAAGCCTCAAAATTTTGATTACTCTGTGCATATCGGGATATCATAAAGCTCCATAAAATCACATCACAATCCGAAACAAGATTAAAAACCAACCGAGCATCCTCAACATCACCACATTTGGCGTACATGTCAAGCAGGGCGCCGCCCACATAAGGATCAGACTCATAAAAAGCCTTTACAGCACAACCATGAATGGATTTACCGAGCTCAACTGATGATAAGAACACAGAAGCCTTCAGCAAACTAGTAAGGGTAAAGTTATTTGGCCTGAACCCAGCTTCCATCATTTGAGAGAAGAGAATCAAAGCTTCATCTGCACATTCATTCTCAGAATAGCAAGACACCATCCCTGTCCACAAAACAATGTCCTTTCCTCGAATTTCATCAAACACCATTCTTGCACTATCAACAAGTCCACAAAGTGAATAGGCCTCAATCAGAGAAGCACCCACAAATGAATTGGTATCATGGCCAAGCTTGAAGATGCTAGCATGCAAACAGTGTCCAATATCTGGTAAATCCATCATTACAAACAGCTTCAAAGCAGTGGTGAAGACAAAGTGGTTAAGCTCATGGTCTTCTCGATGGAGCCTCAGGAACAGCTCAGCAGCCTCGACATGATTGCCCCATTTGGCGTGGCCTTGAATTAGAGTCACAAAAGAAACCATGTTCCGGTCCGGCATTTCGTCGAACAACCTACGGGAGCAGGCAACAAGATCGAATTTCACATAAAGATGGAGAAGAATATTCCGACAAAACAAATCCAAGCGCCCGTTCCTCTTCAGGGCGTGGCAATGAACCGCCTTCCCTCTGCCTGGTTCTTCTTCAGCAATACAGGCTTTAAAAGCTCGGGCGTAAGCATAAGAATCGACCTCCGGCGACCACACAGAAGAGCTCTCTTCTTCCACAACCACAAGCTGCGCTGCATTGGTTGCGAATGAGCGCCGAGGTTCTAAGCCGGCTGCTGGAAATCGGTGGTGGGTTGCAGTCAAAATTTGACATTTGGGTTTCCACTTCAAGAGCCCAATCACCATTCGATGCCATTTACAGGTGGAAAAGAGAAGGTGCGGCCTTCACCATCTCTGGCGAGCGCTAGAATGCATCATCGGAGCTCACTACCGGTTATGAGAGAGAAACGAAAGCAAGAGGCTTAATGCCCGCGGATTACGTCCACGGTCCATGAAGAGGCGAAGGAAGAAGCCTCGTCGGAAAAAATGGCAAAGCCGGATCGTATCGCCCGTCGCCTGGTCCGACCGGTCTTACCACTGGAGCCAAATTTTGCCTGTGCACCAGATTAATGCAAATCTTAACAAATTAATATCTTCTTAAAAAAAATAAAATTATTATTTTGAAATTAAATTCCTAAAATTTCCGTGCTGTTTAAAAAAAATTTAAATCTAAGTTATTGAAATCTTAAAAGTTTTTTTACAGATTTTAAAGCACTTTAGATTCCTAAAATTAATAATTTCTTATAATACAGTCCTCCAACACCTATAATATTATCAATTCAAACAAAAAAAAGCATCTATAATATTATATTCAACTTAAATTATGTGCATAAAATATTAAAATATAAAGAAAACAAGTGGCCATAGATCGCTAAAATTTTCGAAGTTGCTCTATTTGCTAATATTTATCTAAGGAAATTTTTTTTGATAAAAAATTAATTATATTTAATATTAAATTTCAGTTTTGCTAAAAATATTTACAATATTTTTTACATAATTATATAAAGTCGTATATTAGATAATTAATATATTTCAATATAATCATATCTTTTATTTAACATCTTACCTAAATTTTAATGTAGCAATCAATGAATCATTGTTTCATTCTCATTTATAAATTTATGACAACTTAAACTACTAAAAATTCCAAACAGATGACATGATGAACAATCCTGTATAAGATAATAAATAAAATTTGGGCAAATTTAATTAATTTTTTTTAAAGTTTGATTTAATTCAAATTTGTTAAAATTTATTCAATTTTGAATTGAGTATTGAGTTGAATGAACTTAATTTTTAATCCCATTTTTTAGTTTGAATATCTATTATACATAAAATATATATTAAATATAATTTTTATTTAACTTTATAACATTTATACACATAAAATATTTTAAATTTTCTTCAAAAAACCTAAAATATGTATAATAATAGTAAATTACGAATTGAATAAATTTTATTTCAATTAAATTAAATTTCAGACACGAAAAAAATCAAATTTAAATCAAACAAAATACAAATAAACTTTTAATTTCGAACATAATGTTCTGCCCTAATCTTGCATTAGGTTCACTGAGTTAAGTATTTATGTTATGTAATTTAGATATCATGATATTATTTTTTGACTAATAATTTTATAAAAAATTATTTATAAATATCATTGAATCAAATAATTACTTTCACTAGATAATATAACATAACACCAAGATAACATTGAACCAAATACCCCCTAACTATTATCATATAGAGTAATACAACACATCTTCAATAAATGACTCCAAATTTTAAATCCAATCAGGATTTTTATGTGACAATGGTGCCACTTAAACAAAAAAGTAACTTTTGCTTGTGTGGCACCATTGCCACATAGGGCAGTGCCATATAAGAATTCTAATTGGATTCAAAGTTTGAGGTCACTTACAGATACTACAAAGTATTTTTTTTTCATATATATATATATATATATACTGCAATGAGAAAATTATATACCTGATTCGTTTCAGAAGATTTGATTTGAACGGTAGAATTGAATTAAATTGGCCAACATTTCTATTTGCGACATAACAAGGGAAGAAAGATTCATTTGTATAAATCTAATTTCACTTACAGAAAGTAATGACTGAACTACAATTTTAAAGCTATCAGCTGACCAAAATTCCTATACAATTCTCCAGGAACAACAGTGAACTCCAGATTCATATCAATTGGGGATATCGAGCAACAAAATCTTGCATCTATATCCCCAGAAAAGTGAGATCAAATCTTAAGACTAACTGTTCTCAAAAATCAGGCGATGTTGAGATCAAAGAATTAACCAGCGCTTGGATAATATGAGATCGGGAAGAAGATCTGGAACGCAGTTTTGTCAGGTGTGATGGTCAAGACATGGAGGCGACAGCGGCGGAACTGCTGGCTCAGTGATTTCAGAGATCTCCAAAATCTTCCTCTGAAATCCCCGAGATCGATCATCCCAGGATCCTGAAATGGTTGCCTTTGTATTGCTCTCATCAGAACTGGAAAGCGCAGAAGAGTTCATGGTCTTTGCAGAGGCAATGGTTGAGCTGAACACACCTGACTCCCTCAAACCTTGGATGATGGACTGAAAGATCAGCCACATTTATCACCATTGAGCAGTGGATTAAGAAGAGGGACTTGCGGCATGCCAATAAAATCTTGCTATATAAATATCTTATTATATATTTGACAACCAAAATTTCAGATTTACTCACATGCTACTAAATACATGTTAATATAGCATAACCTGCAGTCTAATTAAATTGTGAATTAAGCAGCTTAACTTAAAAAGGTTAAACAGCTTAACTAAAAGGTTAAGCTAACTGTAACTTAAAAGTTATGCTGCTTAGTCATTTTTGCATCCACGGGGTTTCATGTTTGTTTAAAATTTGCTACTTAAATAAGTTTTGCAACCAAGTAACTTCACATGAAAGTAACCTTACGCTGCTCAAGCTATTTAAAGTGCTTAAATTGTGAGCTGACCAATTTTAACTTAAATATACCTTGAAGATCACTTTACTTTCCTGAGCTTTAAGCAACTACCTAGGAGACCGCTTGGCGCTTAACTTCAGGCGGATTAAAAAGTTAAGTTGCTTAACCCACTCAAATAACTCAAGCACTAACCATCGAAAACCATGAGGTACCATTCAATTGCCTGCCTCGGTGGCATATTCCCCCCACTGAAATAAGGAGTCATGAAGGTAACAAGACTGTGAAGAATTTAGTTGAGTAATAACTAATCTAACCATGGTTGGGTTATAATAATCGGTTGTAGGCTGAAAACCAAAGGTATGGTATATTGTTATAAACAATAGTTCATAGCATGTGGGTAAAAATTAAGATATGATTTCATATTCATAGTATAGCAAGATTTTAGAAGCATGTATGTACCAAAAAAAAGATCATAATATATATTCCAAAAAATTTATATATATTATATCATGATATCTAAGCAGTGGTTAGCTAGAATTTTACTGAATTTTTAGATGGGTAAAATTACCATTGGAGCATATATGCGAGTCAAGACACCCTTCCGTAAGAGTTTTAAGTTTAGCTGACTATTAGTCCACACAACATGCTCCCGGAACCTAAAAATAGAGTAGAATATAAACAAAGGAACTTTTAACCATATTAAATGTAAATCTGCAAGAAGTTGTATGTACATTGACACAAACTATCATAACGGTACACGTTGTATTAAAGATTTACGGCTTGATTGTAAGTTTTATTTCAGCCATTTAGTATCAGTGGGTTTATGAAGAATAATGAACGGTTTAAAATTTCAAACATAAAGAGACTTGACAACTAACTGCAAGCTTCAACAGTCTTAAAGGTTTTTAATTAGGAATAACCACACTGAACACAAAAGTACTAATATCCAATAAGACAACAGCCATACACCATATTGGAATAACCATTCAATGCAGTAGTAATCAGGTTTGATTCAAAAATAACTAGAAAAAAAGAAGTGTTGAAGATTTAAAGGAGAATAGACAAGACAAACAAAAAGCAATTAGCCTATTAGCCATAAGATGCTCAGGCAATATAAAAGCTTTACTAAGAATAAAATACTATTGACCAAAAAAAAAGGAGAATGAGATACTATTGGATGAGAAAGAGCTGTCTAGTAAAACTCCATCAAACAAGTAAATTGCGAGAAAATACCATCTTAAAGGGGGCAAAGCATCTCGGTTCAAAACTAATGGATTCACCAAACACTAGAAAAATAGAAAACCAATAAAACAGTGTAACAAAATTTTCAAAAACCTACACCAAAGGATTCCCTCAAGCTAATGAATTTTCTATATGTGGTTTTCATCATCATCAATCAAATCCAAACTACTCAGGGTTCACAAAATACAATTTAGCAAATCATTCATGCCAAATGGAATATATGATGTAGTTTTGCTTAATATAAATCTTTCTGTATGCTAACCAACCAAATTACTTTCAGTCTATCCATTTCTCACGTAGTTCCTTTTCTAATAATGTCATCTACCTGCCTCAGACTTTTTTTTTTTTTTTGATAGAAACCTGCATTACAGACTTACAGTGCATCTTCCCCTCTCTGGCTACAAAATTTTATTTGGATACAAGAATTAAGTATTTACTTAAAATAGATCCTAATTATCCATCCAGATATGTGTAAGCAAGTTATAGGCTTAAGTGTCTGAATTGACTTCTAATTGCATGCCATATTTTTCATGCCAATCAATCTCACTTTTGTATAAGCCTTGCGAAAAACAAAATTGATGAATAGCGCATGGTTCAAATTAACAGTTCAGTAACCAAAATTATGCTATGATAGTCTATACCAAAAAAAGAACCAGAGTTTTTACTAATAATCTTCAATGTAGCTAAATAAATTACCAGCGCAGCATTTCCTCCTCAGTTGCAGTTGACGCAATAATAAAAGCCTAAAACAAGCAACATGCAATCATTAATTCTTAAAATAAAACGACCTCAAGTAAAAAATTCACTCAAGGACCAAAAAGGAAAAAAAAATCTAGAATAGCAAGCAACTTAATAATCCAACTCTACCTGCAAATTTATCAAAGGTTTTACAAAAGAAGGAATTCAATACTAAAAAGTGCTACAGTTTCATAAAGGTAAACACTCATTAAGTGCCGGAGTGGTACTCATAATAAACATGTATATAAATATTTTCAGTTCCGTGATATATATAGAGTTTCTCAACAAAATTGATAAACCCAAAAAATCATCATAAGAAAATAGTATAATGGTTGATAACTTGTAGGACTCGTCGAGATAAAACTATTAACAGAAGTCGATTGAATATAACAGCGTTGAAGACAATCTTCAATGGCTAGATTTCTTGAGGAAATAAAACACATGGATGTCCATTCAAAACATATGCCAAGTTAGCAATGAATTGCAGGCAGATAATCATTTCTTTCAGCAATTTCAAAAATCATTCCTTTCAAAAAAAAAAAAAATCAGAGCAGATTGCTGATTGTCTAAAGGATTAGCTATGGGAGAGAGAAATAAGGACAAAATAGAGTCCAAAACTCTTACATCTCTATCGAAGTCCAGCATGAAGCATCTTTTAACATCATCTTTAGTTGGTTTACAGCCACAACGGTCACGTCGAGAAGTTAAATCTGAGAATTTTGTGTATGTGTAATGCAGAATTGCTGCTTCTTCCAATTTGATCTCACTGATGAAAAAACCGAAATAACCAAGAACATTTTTGTTGGCCTTTCCAAGACAAGAAAAAATTGCTACAAGCATAAAACAAAAACCAGAGGCATGAAGCATATAAAACAGTAGGGCAGCTGACATCAATAAAATGAACTATCTTACATTGGTGATTTCATGTAGTTGTGCCACCTATGTGCACCATTAGGGCGAAGATTATTTTGAACTCTAGCAGCTGATTTTCCATTGCCGTAAGTAAGAAAATAGTTAGGATTTCCACGTGTTGCTTCCTTGTACATGCCAAAATATGTATCCTTCGGCAGATGATCATAGTTCTTCTTAAACATCGAGACCTATTACCAAAGCAGCATTCAAAAAGAATAACTAAGCATAGCATCTGCTATTTGTTCCATGTTTATGTTAAGTGAAATAGGAGATTACTTAAACATAGGTTAAAACTAAAGCTTTTAGGCAATCAATTCAAAAAATAACAAGTTGGAAGCAACTGTCTGAATTATTCAATGTGCGCACCCTCAGCTATAACTACAAGAAATGAGCCTCCAAAAATTCTTCTGAATACCATCATAGTTGTCTTAACATTATAGAACCACACCAATGTAGTCTACTGAGCAGAATTTATCATTGCAAACAGAAACGAAACAACAGGTTCACAGTAATTCATCAGCTTCAATAGCTTGCAGCCAACATTAAACATATGTAAAGCTTTGTTGACCAATATTATTTTCAAAAAGGCATGTAAAATCAATTTATTTCACATTCTAAACAAACTCCAATGCAAAACAACAACAGTAACAACCAAACCTTAACCCCATTAGGTGGGGTCGGCTGCATAAATTATTTGTTTTCATTGTGCTCTATCAATTAATAAATCCTTATCTAGGTCTATACAAGTCAATTTTATTTCATATCATATACAACTGTTAAGGGCATGGCTAAAAATGTTACAATCTAGCCATTTTACCAAACAAAGCCTTAATCCAAAAACCACTACAATAGGGAAATAGCATTGTCCAATCTAGTTGGCAACCTTTAATATGACTCTAATATTTCATGAACTTGCCTTGTGCAGAGCTATCTTCAAGTGATGAGGTGTGCTAGGCAGTTCTAGCACAACGTCGGCATACAAAATTTAGATGTGTGGTTTGGGGCCCACGAATGGGTCCTTTAGCTAGAGTTATTGTGGTAATTCTTTAGGAGTTCTCTCCCTCTAGCTCAAGTTTTCCCCTTTGATTTCTTCCAAGGTTTCTCCATTTCTTTTGGGGATGTCCTCTTCATCCTGGGAGTTCTTACAGTTTTTGGGGATGTCCCTGATGTTCCACTCGTGATCTCTGATGTTCCCTCATTGATCCAGGGTTTTTTTCTCCTAACTTGAGGTTCACCTCAAAGCCAAAGTGGTCCTCTTTTCTTGAAGTTCATACCACAATGTTTCTTTCTTCATGGCTCTTGGCTTTGGGGTTTTTCCTTGAGGCTCCATGCCTCATAGCTTCATTATTTTATTCTAAGGTTGGCTTCGGAACTTAACTGAAGATGATTTGAGTTGTTGGTCAGATGCCCCAACTCTACAGCTTGAATCATCACCCCTAATTTGTTGAGTAATGCACTTCTAATTCTATATTAGCAAATCACAAGGCATGGCAAAGTCATTTATGGAAAATGATTCAGCAATGAGGAATTGAGAGCTATGCTAACAAAAACAAATAGGACAATAAGCATCTTGATAGTGAACATTGTAGATACAAAAAAAGACATTTTCTTGATAATTGGATAATGTCTCATTGTGACAAGGTGACTTTTACTATGATAGAGAATAAGAGTGATGATGATCCAAATTTATCTACAATAAGAATGACCATAAGATCTTCCAAAATATCACTTGGATTTAATATAAGATGTGTAAAAAATAAATCAACAAAAAAGCAACACAAATAGATTTGTGCATAATTCTGTATCACAAACATTCCAGATGGTTACATTCCATGATCTTGTTTCAACTCAATCACTATGGATCTATTTGCTTGCAAAAGTTAATTTTAACAAAGTTAAAGTTAAACTTAGATGGAGATATTTTTATTAAAAATTGTAAATGATATAAAATAAAGTTAACTATTATGTTCGAATGTATGAAGGATGTGATATCAATTAGTTATTATTGTGATATATGTGTAGGATGTGAAATAAAAGTTAATTTTTTATTTTGAATTATGTGTATGATATGAAATATAATTAATTTTAATATTATGTTTTATGTATGATGTGAAATGTTAGGTTAAAATTAATTAGATTAATTTTAACCTAGCTAAACAAATAGGCCTTATGATTCTACTGTCAACCTCTAAAGACCTATGTCCATGAACTTGAGGGGTTCAAGAAGAAGAAGACAAAAAATACGTGATATATCAATGTTAAACATGACCTTAATTTGTACTTACGGAGGGCAACTTTTTAAATGGAGTGAATGGAGGAGAGAAATCCATGAGGCCAGCCATTATTATTGTTGTTATTGTTTTGTTTGGACAAGATGAAAAGGACAACCACTACATAATAGCAACTAGTGAGTGACCCTAAAAGATATAAACCCTTAGTTCCTTTATACTAAAACTTCTCAAAACTTTCAACGTAAGGCATAAAAATTTATCAAGGAGGATTTAGGGTTACAATTACATGCTAATGACACTATTTTCCTCCTAATAAACTTATTCTTCCAATGGACTAACAGGAGTTCACAGTTGAAGTCTTAAGTAACATAATGATCATTTTACACAAACTAATAAGGCATCAATATCAGTTACTACAAAAATGAACAACAAACGACGACGACGACGACGATGACAACGACAACAACAATAAAACAACAAAGCCTTAATCACAAACTAGTTGAGGCTCACTAACTAACTACAAAAAACACTTGATCAAAGTAATATTACAAAACTGCAGTTGTTATGCAAGGTTTCCAGAAGCATGAATTGGGAGAGGAGAAAGAAAACCGGAGAAGATAATGTGAATAAAACAAGAAAAAAAATTAGGAAAGGAGGACGAATAAGTTGATAGTCAGCAAATATGAGATAGCTCTACAAAATGAAGAACAAGTGGCAAAACCAAATTAAAGATACTTGGCAGGTTGGAGCTAGAAATAAAAATTATTAGTATCTAACTTCATAAATGAAATCAACCAAGGTAAGTTTGTTTAACAGATGAATAGTCTGCAAAATAATTGATCAAATATATTCACTCAACTCTCAGTTATAATGCAATTTTACTCAAGTTCAGTAAGTTAAAATTGCTCTCAAAATTCAATTGTGTCGAACAACACCATAAAAGAGGGAAAGGTCAATTAAGAAAAGTTCAACCAGTAATATTTAAGATAACTTATTTTAAAAGCATAACATAATTGCAGCATAATACAAATTTGCATCTATTTTGAAGTCCCGATTGAATTATCAGTTACACAACTGAAGCAACTTCCATATGAACTGAACAGTATCAAAGGCAAATGTAGTTCAACGTAATACACAAATTGAGAAATCACCATCAACTGAAATACAAAATACCAGTATAAATATTCAACAGGCTTCATAGAACAAGTTAAGCACTCTCCAAATGAAAAAAAGGGTGGTGTCATGTACCTCACTAAAGGGATCTTTTATATCATCCCGCTCAATGCAACTTTCCTAGAAAAAATTAAACATTAGATTTTACGCATAAGATTGAATCTTTTATACAAGACAAAATACCACTTACATAATTTGGAAAGATAACCATATCAACATTGCCAGGAATATCTGCTAGCAATCGTGTTAATGAGTACTCTCGAGCACCAGCTGGATGTATCAACTCATCAGTGTCAAGATGGATAATCCACTCCATGCCAGCATCCTATAAACAAATAGAGTAGGTCAACTTCATGATTTCAACATAAATTTTAAGCCATGAAAGAGCCTACGGGACTCATCAAACAAATTTATACAACGGAACATGTACAGAAGCTCAAAGTCAACTGCATTTTGCTAATAAAAATGTGCAGCAAGTAGTCCTGATAAGAATACTAAATCAAGCTAAAGCTGACAACAAAAAAAAAGGGCCTTCTTTGCTGCATATATGTAATAAATCATACCTGGGCCATAATTATTGCCATTTCCATGTTAAGTGATTGCTTGACAAATAACTCATAATTGCATGGCTTGTAAAAGAAGCCTGCTAACCAAGTTTCATTCCAAATGCGGCTGGAAGACAAGAAATCACAACGATGTCAGCTAAAAAAATATTAAGCATATATGATCAACATTCAGAATTCCTGAATAATTAATAATGAGGTTTCAAAATGCCGACTATACAAAGAAAATAACTTAGTTTAAATCTTCAAGACATTGCAATATAAAGTTAAGCCAAAAAAAAAAGTGTTGCATTAGACTGGATATCTACAATGAACCAAATTATGTAGATGTGGCTACTAATAATGATATTTAGAAATTGATCCTTGCATCTGAGCTTATGTTTGTACTGAAGTAATATGCCATCACTTTAATTGGGAAAAGAAAGATACATGCATATGTTTATAAAAATACTTTCTGAGAAAAACAAATGCAGATCAGTATTCTCAAGAACAAAATATTTCTTACCCCACGCAGAAATCAACATAATAAAAAGGGGTAATTCCACTGAAGCCCCTGAGGTATAATCGGCTTGCCACGCTGGTCCACAATTTTAAAAACATGCCAAACAGGTCCAAAAATTTACTATATAGGTCATTGTGGTCCTTAACATTTACCAAAAGCTTCCAATAAGGTCCAATTAAACAGTTTCCGTTAAACATTTCGTTAAATAAAAATTTTAATTAAAAAATTATAATTTTTTTAATGTGAAATTACAATCGTACCCCCTCACCCTCACACGCACGAACTGCGCTCGAGCGTCGGCGATGCAGCGCCGTCGCGTAGGTATGTGTGTGTGTGTATTGTAGTAGCCATACAAAAAACTTTTACATGCCATCCACCACAATAAACATAAACCCGTTCTAAGGTAACAGCCACACAAAAAAGAAAGGATGAAATGGATACAAAGGGGCAAAACACAGCTTAACATATTACATGCTTACAGCAAAACCCAATCCTCTCACATTTCTTGACATAGATTAACACGATATATTTGGAGAAGCCTGTGAATTGCCATTGATTAAAGTAGCCACCATTAACAGATACAATTAATTCCATTATTAATTAGGTGAAAAATTTAGATTCACAATTACACAATTCAAACAAAGATTGAAAAATGCATGGCTAATGTCAGGCACATAAAAAATACATTTCAAGAAAAAATGCCCGGTTCTGTGAAAAACTCTGTGATTGGCATTGAAGTCTATTTTACTGTGGCAAAACCAACTGGAGCTAGAACTAAGCTGAGTTCACACTGATTCAAAAGGATCAAGCTCAACTCAGAATGAGCCACAGAATACAATGGAAAAAGGAAAAAAGAAAGAGAAATTTGCAGGACCCAGGCTAAATTATTCAGCTCTTCTTCAGCAAAATGCAAAGTATCAACCATTCAACCACATGTTTTTTCCATTGTACATACAAATAATTTCTTATTCTTTTTTCTTTTTCATTTGCCCTTTACCTCACCGGGTTCTATTATGGTTCCCCAAATACCCTCAACTTAGCATCACCTCAAACCCATAGGCTCATTTGTGACTGGGCCAAAGTGTAGAAACCTCCATGCCCAATTCTTGACTAATAAAGAGCATCAAATACCACAAAAAATCCCCCACACTCTATATTATGGAATTCTTCATTGGTGTGGCTTCAAACTGCCAATCCTTTGGTCCGACTGAGCAATTGAGTGTAGGGAAGCACCACATCTATACATGCATGTATATATACAAAGCAGTGTGGGGGATCTATACAAATATATATATACAAATATAAATAACTACAAATCAAACACGATTTTGAATTAGCTTCCGGTCATAACCATGGCTCCAAGCTATCCAATTCGATTTTGTAGAGCCAAAGATCAAGCAAATTTTGTGTTTTGATTATAATTCTCTGCTGAACCCGTGGCTATTTCCACTTATTCATAAGAAGGCTAGCACCAATAGCATGCTTTATGCTTTTGACACTCAAACATTATTACTATCAAAGTAAGAACTCAACCAAGACTCAGGAATCATTGAATAAAAAGCAACTCCAGAGTCAAAAAAAAAAAAACATAACAAATATCAATATCACATAAAAAGATAATTACTCATATTGCTTCTACAAATACCAACCTTTTAGCTTGTTTCTCCTCAAGCTCAGGAGTTCTGTATATTAATTTCACTCCCTGTATAACAGAAATCATTATATACCAAATAAGTCTTCAGTAAATAAATTAAAATAGAAATTATCAAGGAAAAACACTAACAAGTGATACCAAGAAGTCACAACATCATCCCAACAACATATAAGGGTCAGTTGGGCAAGGACTAACTTACAGGAATAGATTCTAGAACTCCCGAGATACTTGGCTTTGCAGCTTTTCCTTCAACAAACAAAAGGAACCTCGTAACTCCAATAACCTTATGATAAAACAGCCACGGCAAGATCTGCTCTAAACCAGCCGAGGTACTTGATGTGATGCATATCTAAAAATTGTGAGTGTAAAAGTATGCAAATCAGTGCCTCTGCAATCAATTATAGCATGCCAACTAAAGAGAACAATCATCAACAACATATCAAATACTGAAGGGACCGCAACGCAAGCAGGCATTAACCATTCATGAAATTGCTTTATGCCAAACCAATTAAAATCTTGTGCAGTTTCAAGCTGATTTGAAAGAAAGACAAAGCCACATCAATTCACGAAGGAGTAAATGATGTTTTACTGATATGATTCTTTTAAGATCAACAAATATGATTCATGGAAAAGAGTTACTTAAACTCTACATTGAATGAAATAATACTGCAATGCTGATGCCATCCAATATGTAGAAGCTTGGAAGCTCATGAAAACAATAAATACATAGTAAATCCAAATTTATGCAGGATCAGCTGAAAAAAGGCCAGACAAAATGCTGATACCAAGTGAACAGCATAAAGAAGCGAAGTCAAAGTTCATGTCATTTTTGAGATGTTTACATTATGAGAATCCGAAGAATTGGAAGTAAATATCAATGGCATTAGCTAATTAAGTTTATTCATCCTACTATACTTTTTTCGCATTTGAATGGCTTTTCCTCACTTTCAAAATCGAACTGCTTGTCCGGAGAAAAATAGGGTAGAAAAGATTCAGCCTTCGATTCAACTTTCAAAAAAATTCAACCGTCAATTGCATCCCCAACTGACATCTCCCATCAGCCCTTCTATCCTTCGAACCAGCACGCATCTCTAATCAATACGTCAAAACGGAAACCCCAGAAAAAAAGCATTCCCGATCCTCACCTTAGGCCGTGCTTCTGCTTCGAAATCGAACTTCCAGCCGCGGTAGTACGGAAACGATGGCGATGAACTCCCAACTAGTATCTCAGCGCAATCCCCCGACGACGGTGACAACAACGACATCGCCGACGGCGACGAACCCCCGAGGCTCAGAGGGCTGTGGCCCATACCGGGAAACCCCTTCTCCTCCGCCGGCCACCTGGATGCCGGGTCATCGAGGCCGCCGCGCCACTGGAGGAAGAAAGCGAAGACAGCGAGCACCAGAGGGAGGACTGTCAGGAGTAGAAGCAGCCTCCAGACGAGGCTGCTGTGCGCGTAGGATGACGACACGGAGCTTCGGAGGGGGGCGTTCAGCCCCGCCATTGGAGTAGATCGGAAGAAGGAAAGGATCAAAGATTGCGGGATCGGATTGTGAAGGAGAGGGGCGATGGAGGGAGGATCGTTTTGAAGAATAAACGGAAGGTTTCAATCCTGGTCTGGGGTGGGAAATTACACAATTCCTTCTGCCTTAAGATTAGAGAAGTATTTTCCTAATTTAAAAAAAAAATTAGACACGTATTTTCAAACATAAAAAAATAGAGAAGTTTTTTCATTAAAAAAGAATTAAAAAAGGATTAAAAAGAATTATTTTAAAATAAAAATAGAGAAGTATTTTTCATAAAAGAGAAGTATTTAGAATAAAAAAATTAGAGAAGTATTTACTATCAAAAAAAAAAAAAACAATTTTATAAAGACGACCGGAGAAGTAATTATTAAAATATAAAAAAATGAGAATTTCAAATCATGAGGTAATATATGAAGCCTTAAAAAACTATAGGATTTGATTATTTTCGTTGTGCAACAGGTTACAATATATATAATATATCAACATGGAATGATAAAAGTTTTTTTTAATGTAAATTTTGACCTTTAAGTTTAATACGATTTGACAATTTGTTTAAAATTATTCTGTTCTTATAATTATTATAATTACTAATAAAAATAATTATAACTTACTATACATTAAATAAATAGAATAATTTTGGTGAGAATATTAATTTAATATTATGATGTAAATAAAAATTATTTATTGTTATTAATTATATTAAATATGAAATAAATTTTGATAGAATAAGAAATAAAGATAATTTTTAAATTTAAAATTTATACAAATATAAATAAAATTATTTTTTAATATATAAATTTATTTAATAAATATAAAATATTAAGTTTGATGGCTCTAATCAAATGCCTTCGTTTACTGTTAAGATTATAAATTTTAATAAAATAAGAAAAATAATTTGTATTTTTAATAAATCACTTCGAAATTTGAATTTAATTAAAATTTTATGTAATGTAATATAAATAATTTTTTTATTAATCTGACAATAATATCACATATAAGATTTTAATTAATTTTAAACTTTTTATCATTTTATTAGAGCTCCATGACATCACGTACAAAATTAATCTCATATTTGTGATAAATACATGTATTTTGTTGGGGGTGAAAATTTAAA
The DNA here is from genome assembly GCA_002786265.1 of Apostasia shenzhenica. NCBI lineage: Eukaryota > Viridiplantae > Streptophyta > Magnoliopsida > Asparagales > Orchidaceae > Apostasia > Apostasia shenzhenica. Next base: position 3,372,957 of record KZ451932.1, on the reverse strand, counting down.
TAAGAAATTAAAGAATAATAAGTAGAATTATTAGGCTAATTAAAGAGAAGAGAGATATCAGAATATAAGAGAATGAGAGGCCCTCCTGAGATTTTTCTTGGAATGACTGGAGAGAGCAATGGCAAGCTGCCAGTTGTTAAGGAAAGCTTCGTTAGAAGAAAAAGAGACTGGTCGAACAGAGCCGAAATTGTAGGCAAACTGTGGATGCATGATCGGTACCTGACCGGTCTTTTCCTTCCATGCTCTTGAGTCGGCTCATGACAAGAATCCCTTTCTCACTATAGTAAGAGAGAAATGGATGAGATTAAGTACGTAAAGTAGGTTTGAGTTATAACGGGGCGACATATTGATAACTAAACCTGTTCACGCTGCCCGACATTCTGAGCATTAATGACAATATCTTCCCCTTATTCCTAAAGAGATTGTCACATCATAGAATAGTTATGGCACAATAGTTGCTCAATAGTCAGTCAGTTATTTAGCTCAATTATTCAACTAGCTCCATGCTGTTTAGCTAGAGGACTGTAGTCTGAGCAGGTTGCCTGTATTGTTCGAAAGTCCTTATTCAATTGACGCTGCTTGGAGATTAAATTAAATTCATTTACATGTCATGATAATTCTTTTTTTTAACATATTTAACATGCTGGTGCACTATGCACTTAGAAATGACAATTAAAAGATTAAATATTACTATTTTCATAATTACTTGGTAAATAATTTTTCTGAAAATATATTGGTTTATTAATTTCATTTGTTATAATCGATTTAATCCTACTCAAGCAAATTATACAGTGGATACGAGGTTTCTTCGCAATTCCTAGCAGCGTACTTGAAATTATTTTTAAGCAGACAAATAATCTAAGAACCTATTTATCTGTAAGGTTAAATTTAACAAAATTAAAATTAAATTTGAATATTTTTTTATTATAAATTATGAATGATATAAAATAAAGTTAGTTATTATGTTGGAATATACAAGAGATGTAATATAAATTAGTTATTATTTTAGTAATGTGTGTAGGATGTAAAATAAAATTAATTTTTAATATTAAACTTTATATATAATGTGATATGTCTGATTAAAATTAAATCAAGTTAATTTTCATCAGTCAAATAAATGAGGCCTTAAGCCCCTCAAAAGTCAAATCTTTTTAGTCTATTTTTGATGAAACATAAAAGCTCTTTCATATTCGATTTTTTAATTTTAATTAATAAATTTAAATGTAATTTTAAAAATTCAAATAATAAATAAATGAGCATAAAAATACTTATATTTGATTCGTTAACGTTCATTTGTGTTCATGAATATACTTAATTAGAAAATGTAATATTAAACCTATTTAGAACATAATTAATAACTTATTTAAATATTTTAATATATCTTATTATTTTAAATCATAAATTAGAGTGATAATAAAGTTTATTTATAGTTTCTATATTTATGAATTTAAATGTATATAAATTAGTTTGAAATACAAATCAAGCTCAAACATGCAATCATGTTTTTTGTACCACATTCGAACAAACTCAAAATGAACTCGTGTTTGAGTTCGAGCTCAAGAATAGTAAATGAATATTAACATGAATAGAACACTATTCGGTTCAGTTCGATTCATATACTGCTCTACTTATAGGATATAGAACTAGTTATTGGCTCGATTTAGGTGGCTAGCTCCCTCTCAAATTAATTTTAGAGATTTAATTGATTAGAATATTATTTTTAATATTAAAAAATGCATAATACAATATAGTAGAAATTAAGAGATAAAATGAAAACAATAGGAATGGCAGTACAGAGCTGTATATAAATGGTTTTTTAGGAGAGGAAGAAAGAGAGGATAATGGCCAAAAGAGAGATTTTTTGTTTGAGCTAATTTAATATTTATAATTGAATTTAGAGAGGTATGAAGATAATTCTCACAATTTTGTTAATAGCTGAATTTATGATCAATGTTATTATTATTATTATTTAATATTAAAATTGATATATAATTTGAAATAAATTAATTTTTTAATATTATAATGTAAAATATAGTTGATATTTTTTTATATAAAAGTTATTTTTGGAATAAATATTAATTGCTTGAATAAATTTGATCAATTAATCGTGAATTAAACGAGGGATGAGTTATTCTTAGCCGTTCGATCAACATTGCAAGCTTTGCACAAGCACCATTGCGTAATTACACGTATCTCAAAGCAATCCTACGGATATGAACATACAATGCTGATGCTTCCTTCTCCACCGTCACTATCGTTACGATCCTGTGGTCCGCTCAACTTCTCCGGCGGTCCTCACAACGCTCTTTTCATCGTTCTCTCCGTCATGCCATCCCGATATATTGCTTCCTTTAGAGAGAAAACCCGAGGAATTTGATTGAGAGAGAGCCAGAATGTCCGCCTTCTCTGCCGTCAAGATCCTCCCGGCTCAGCCGATCTCCAGCCGCCACCGCCGACTCTCCCCTACCGCCCTTGCGCCGGCAAACCGTCTCCTAGGCTTCTCAGCTTCCAAACCCCTCTGCTCCTCCTCCTCCGTCGTCGCCAGAGGTCGCCAGCACCGTGCCGTATCGGCCAACGTCGTTATCGAGGAGAAGCAGCTCGGCAGCACCTCCACTGTACCGATCAATCTTGCCCCCTTAATTCGATCATGATCTTCCAGTTTCCATTCTGATTTTTGTTTGGATCTGCGGATCTGCAGGTGATCGGCCGTGAGGAGGCGCTGGATATGTATGAGGACATGGCGCTGGGGCGGTCCTTCGAGGACATGTGCGCCCAGATGTACTACCGCGGCAAGATGTTCGGCTTTGTCCACCTTTACAATGGCCAGGAGGCGGTTTCTACGGGCTTCATCCGCCTTCTCACCGCCCGGGACTCTGTCGTCAGCACTTACCGGGATCATGTCCACGCGCTCAGCAAGGGCGTCCCGGCCCGTGCAGTCATGGCAGAGCTCTTTGGAAAGACGACTGGCTGCTGCCGCGGCCAGGGCGGCTCCATGCACATGTTCTCCCGCGAGCACAATCTTATCGGAGGCTTCGCCTTCATTGGCGAGGGAATTCCCGTCGCCACTGGCGCTGCCTTCTCCTCGAAGTACCGCCGGGAGGTCCTCAAGGAGGAGAAATGCGAGGACGTCACTCTCTCATTCTTCGGCGACGGGACCTGTAACAACGGCCAGTTCTTGGAGTGCCTCAACATGGCTGCGCTGTGGAAGCTCCCAATCGTGTTCGTGGTGGAGAACAACCTGTGGGCAATTGGGATGTCGCATCTCAGGGCCACGTCCGACCCTGAGATCTGGAAGAAGGGGCCAGCGTTCGGGATGCCCGGAGTGCATGTTGATGGGATGGATGTGCTCAAGGTCAGGGAGGTCGCGAGGGAGGCGGTTGCAAGGGCGAGGAGGGGAGATGGGCCTACTCTGGTTGAGTGCGAGACTTATAGGTTCAGGGGACACTCACTTGCTGACCCTGATGAACTCCGAAGGCCTGGTAAGTTTGGTTGCCTTTGTGTCTGTTCATCTCTTTCATTTTGGAGTTTTATAACAGCTCGTAGTTTTTTTTATGAAAAGTTTTTTTTTATGAAATTTTTTTTGGAGTAGGGGGTGCCTATGATGTTAAAAAGACTACTTTCTCAACTTTATTTGCCTAGCCCCTCTGCTCCAAGCGAATGAATAGTGTGAACTCTGCAGAAGACCCTTCAGTATGATAAATTTTGATCAGACCTCGTGAAAACCTAGCGGACTTTGTGCGCGAGAACGAAGAGCCCCACAGCCCCTTGCCACTAGCAACTGATAATACCGGGAGGGTAGGAAGGTTCATTGCTCAATTGGAAGATGGTAAGAGCTCTTGTGCTAGCAAAGGCTGTGAGGCTGGGGCAAACTCAGGGGGGCTGGCACCTGAGTATATTAGGTATTCCACACTCGTAGATGGTGAGTCTGGTGATCTTCATAAATGAATACAGAGTTCAACGTCTTTCCTTTATCAAAGATCTTCTATGGATGTATTTCCTTTTGTGTAATCTCTGGGTCACTTTTCCGGAATTTGTCCCTTGACTATGATCTTCTTCTTTGATGTATTTCGAGGTTTAGGTCGCTTCTCTTCGAGGCGTCCGAATTATCTCGAGATACTTCGAGACTTACGAGCTATCACCCATTGGGGGTAGAACCATCAATTCCTCGTGCTGTCTACTGCGAAGTTTCTTTAGGGCCTCGTGAGTTGTATTTTTACTCCCAGGAGTTTCTTTGATACATCGGTGGTGATTCTCTGATGCTTTTCCCATTGACCTAGGGTTTGAGACTAATCTCCTTATTAGTATGCGCATTCAATACTTTTCATGATTTAACTATTACTAATCTGCAGCCTGCTAATTATGAATTGCTAAGTCTTGAGCCTACTCATTATGAATTGCTTAGTCTTGCATCTTTTTTCTTGATCTTTTACGCATTTCATTGCAAGGTTATTGTGAGAACCTACCAATAATTTTTTTCATACATTCTTTTTCTTTCCTTATTGAATATTTTCATCATGCTTGCTATGTATTATGGTTGAAATATTCTTTTTATAGAGTACTTAATCAGTAACAGAGCTTTTTGTGTTTTGAAAATCGAAGAGCTTTTTGTGCTTGTCAAAGTCATGCATGACGATATGGTTATTGGATGCTTATCTGCAGAAGATTTTTTTTTTCTTTTTCTGTTAGACATTAGTCTACTGTTGCCCCATATAACCACCTTGATCACATTAAGCAGCTGTTTGATGCCTTCTTGGGTCAATATGTCAGCCAATGTAAAACTCTTTTAACTTGTAAATTGAATGGTATAACATGCCGTTTAAGTTTCCATTACATTATTATTATTGCATTTATGTGCTTTACATCTTACTATATATATTATCTGCAAATTATAGTTTCTAATTGTGTGCAAGGATCTTCATGTATGCTTGGCTTGTGGTTGTTATTTATGTCTATGTACATACTTACAGACATAAATGTGTGTATGTATATGTGTGTGTGTGTGTGCATTTGATGATTGGATGTTGTGAAACAAGTTATTTGATCCATAAGTGGTTAAAACAACGATAGTATTACCTTCCCTGCATTTCTTTTTGTAATCAACATAGACTGATTTTGTCAGTTTTGCCATTGCTTGAAAATCAATAGTCTTCTAATAAGTCAGGATATTTTGTGTACAACTTCCTTTTGGCATCTTCGTCTTGTTGTCTTTATCAGATAAACAATCTTTTGCCATTTCCCAACTATTTAGGATTAGTTTTTTGACTTCATCCTCACAAGTACACAGTTCTGCTACAAGTTGTCATCTTTTTAAATGATCTCTATACATGTTATTTTTAAGGGAAAATTACATCTAAGTTTTTGAGTTTTAGGCATAATATTACATACGTTCACAATTTTAAAATTTTAAACATCTAGGTTTCTAACTTTTGATATAATTATGAATTGAGTCTTTTTATAATTGTTTTATTAAAATTTTATTAAATCTCCAAATTATCCTCTCTCTTCCCCCGCCCCGACTTTTATATTTATTTCACGTTGAACACAAATTTTAATATAAAAAAGTCAATTTTATTCACATTTTTACACAAATTTCGATATTAATAATATTTCGTTTTTAAAATAATACACATTTTTCAATAAAAAATAATTTGATTTCACACTAACATATTAAAATAGCTTTCTTTTTCTATGTAGTTCAAAAGTACTACAATCAATTCATAAAACTGTTTCAACCAAACAGGGGGATACATCTATGTACATACTTACAGACAGAAATTAAGTTATTTGATCCAGAAGTGGTTTAAACAACGATAGTATTACCTTCCTTGCATTTCTTTTTGTAATCAACATAGACTGATTTTGTCAGTTTTGCCATTGCTTGAAAATCAATAGTTTTCTAATAAGTCAGGATATTTTGTGTACAACTTCCTTTTGGTATCTACGTTTTGTTGTCTTTATCAGATGAACAATCTTTTGCCATTTCCCAACTATTTAGGATTAGTTTTTTGACTTCATTCTCACAAGTACATAGTTCTACTACAAGTTGTTATCTTTTTAAATGATCTCTATACATGTTATTTTTAAGGGTAAATTACATCCAAGTTTCTGAGTTTAAGGCATAATATCACGTACGTTTGTGATTTTAAAATTTCAAACATCTAGGTTCCTAACTTTTGATATAATTATGAATTGAGTCTTTTTATAATTTTTTTGTTAAAATTTTATAAAATCTCCAAATTATCCTCTCTCGCCCCCAACTCCCTTCTGCTTGAGCAAGCTGGCGGAGGGGGTAAGGGGGCATCCTCTATTTTTCTCTCTCTTCCTCTCTACTTTATCTCTCTCGTCCTCCCTCTCCCCTCTCTCTGCGTCATTGTGTGTTGCGCAACTGCCCACAACCTGCAAAGAGAGAGATAGAGCAGAGATAGAGATAGATAGATAGAGAGAGAGAGAGAGAGAGAGAGAGAGGGGAGATGAGGGTAATTTGGAGATTTTATAATATTTTAATAATAAAAAAATAAAAAAAACTCATTGATTATATCAAAAGTCAGGGATCCAGATGCTAAATTTTTAAAATCTTGGACCTTTGTGTTGTTATGCCTTAAAACTCAAAAACCTGCATGTAGTTTACCCTATTTTCAATGGTAAACATCAACTAGGTTCCTTTAGTTTGAGCTTATGGGGGCTTATGCATATATCTCTTTATTTTCTAAATTAATTGAATTGATCATCTAATTTACGTTAACATGCAAGTGGGTCCTTCAACAATAATAAAGGGACCTAATGCATGACATATCAGTAACTAAATTTTGCCCAATTTGGAAAGTAAATAAAAAACTTTATATGAAAATATTGTCCAAAGTTGTCCAATAATTAGGCAAAACGTACTCCATTGAGTCTAGTAACACTAAACAATCTATTTACATATTATCTTAAATTAAAGAACTAATTAGGCTAATTTGAAATGATAAGGATCCAATTGCATAGACGCTCAAACTAGAATGATCTAGCTATTTTTAGGGGCCGTTTGGATAGGGTGGGTTAGCTGGGTTAACTTACGCGCTTAAAGCGCTTTTTATTACCCCTGGGTTAACAAACCCAGCGGGATTCCTTAACCCGCCTAACCCTGGGGTTAGCTACCCCATCTGCAATGCTGGGTTAAGAGCGGAGATAGCGCGAGGACGACCGGCTGATCGTGCGCGAGGAGTCCGCGAGGGCCGGAGACGTGGAAGAGGCGGGCAGTCGTGCTGCGAGGAGTCCGCGAGGGCCGGAGACGTGCGCAGACAGACCGACTGGTCGTGCACGGCGCGGCGCGGCGAGGCGCGGCGAGGCGAGGGCTCCGCTCGGCAGGAACAAAACGCGAGCAGCCGAGCAACCATTTGAGTCCCCAATAGAAATATTAGGCTGGATATTTTGGATCAATTGCATTTTGATCTCTTTATTTGCTGCTCTTTTATAAATCAATCAAAGATAAATTATTCTGAGTTCAATTCAATCAAAGATAAACTGATCATGTTGTTCAAAGTTTATTATTTCAATATTTATTAATTATATTATGAATTTGGAATGTTATTTTGTTATTTTTTGTCTATTCTTTTATTTACTATCCTATGTTAAGTTATTAATTTGCCAAACAGAATTTATACTTATCCCAAGTTAACCCAGATTATCATCCAAACAGAAAATCGCATTAAACCTCTTATCCAGCGGGGATAAGTTATTAATGGGGGTAAGCTACCCCTGGTTAGCTCATCCTACCCCCAATCCAAACGGCCCCTTAATTTACCCATTCTTTTCCCTGTTTCATTGACCGCAATGTTACCTATTCTTTTTACTGATGATTATTCTTTTTACTGATGATCTTCTTCCCAATGTGTGTTTGGTCATCATGTTGTTATTGTGTGAACAACAAATTGTACTGCAGGATATCATCCTAATAACAAATTTGACCTTCGAATGTGAAGTGAACTCATCATACGCAATAGATATATTCTCCAAACACTCTGATTCATTTCATTATTGGCAGATGAGAAGGCTCATTACGTTTCGAGAGATCCCACTGTGGCCCTGAAGAAATATATCCTTGAACACAATCTAGCAACTGAATCTGAGCTAAAGGTGATCGATAAGAAGATTGATGATGTGGTTGAAGATGCCGTGGAATTTGCCGATTCGAGCCGGCTACCTCCTCGCAGCCAGTTATTGGAGAACGTTTTTGCCGATCCCAAGGGGTTTGGAATCGGGCCCGATGGCAAGTACAGGTGTGAGGATCCAGGATTCACGCAAGGTACCGCACAAGTTTAAAGTAGAAAGAATCTCACATCATTTTTCTTCACTATTTTGATACAATTGTTCACACGAAGCACAATGCCAATGTTGTCAATGAACTTTTGTGTTTATTGAGATTCCTAAGTTCCTACTTCAAGGTTGATGCTTGCTTTTCTATAGTAGTATGTGGGAAATTTGATAAAAGGCTGTATTTTAGCCTAGTGAAGGGAATGAGATTTTGGTACCTGGTGGCGTCATTTCTGATAGGTTGCTAGTGACTTCAAAAGGTTCTTCAGTTTATTATGTTCCCAATTTCATTGTTTTTTTTTTAGAATAAAAAAAACATTATTTTTGTATTTGTTGAGTGTTACTAATTGAGCTTTTAGTTAAATTGGTAATCAAAAGACTCCTATTTTTACTTAGTGACTCCTATTTTTCTATAGCATATGGAATAAAAAAATAGGGGTAATTTTACGTAGGCCCCTGAAGTTTGTCTTCTTTGTTATAAAAGTTTATAAATATCAAAATATATCATATAAGTTCACAATAATTACTATATAGTTAACTTGAGCTCTAATTATTTTTAAAAAGTTTTCAATCAAGTTTAACATAATGTTTTTCGTCTAAAAAAATAAAATTTAAATAAATATTTTTTAAACTTACCATTTTTCCTCTATGCACTTGCGCCGTTGTCCTCGTGGCCGTGCGCCGCACTTGTCGCCTTGCGCACAGGCTGCTGCTCTTGTTGGTGCAGGCGGTCCTGTGTGTTGGCGGTCGTGCGTAGATGACTGTCCTCACGATTGCGGGTAGATGGCCGCCCTCTCGGTAGCTCGCGGCTGCACGTGCAGAAGGCTGCCTAGGTCACAGTTGACCGCCATCGCAGCGGTGGACGATTTGATCTGGCAGGCTTGCGCATGTCTGGCGAGGTTGAAAATAGTGATGATATAATTTGAAAATTGATAGATTAAAGGTATTTTTGTCATTTTTAAAATACTTAATAGATTCTATCACGGATGGATCACGATGTCTTGTGTAATATATTTTGTGGACCTGAATGAGATATTTTAAGATTTGTGGACTTTTGTGGTATAGTAGGCAAACTTCAAGGCCCTAAATAGAATTACCTCAAAAAAAATATTTATGTTGAACTCTATGTTGCAATGTAAATAAATTTATGTGTGAGAAGAGTATAATAAAATATGAAATTATATTTGAATTACATGATTCAACTCTGATATTATGTTAAGTATTTGATTATTGAAAAATTATTACGTCGATCACTAGAATGTTTGGGAAGTCAATTTGGTCTCACCTTTGTTTACAACAATAATAACATTTAGCGGTGGTTAAAATGTGATTGTTTTGGAGTTTCATAAGATCAAAAACAATAATAAAACATAAACAAAATTTTAAAATAACAGCATTTTACTAGAGCATCATGTAATATAATAAATTAGGAGGTATTTGATTCAATATTATTTTTATATTATGTTATATAATTTAAATATAATAGTATTTAAATGTTATTTTTTGAATAATGATTTTACAATTATTTATACATATTATTAAATTAAATAATTATTTTTTATATAGCTTGATATTACATTAATGTCACACACTCATTCTCATAGACAATATCTATTCATAATAATGAGGGCTGACTATTAGTTAGAATCACAAAACAGATTTTAAGAAAAATATATTTTATTAATTTAAATATAGAAATACATAAGTTCAAATATAAGACAAATCACTCAAGGTATCCATAATAATGAGGGTTGACTTTTAGTTAAAATCATAAAACGATTTTAAGCGAAATATATTTTATTAATCCAAATACAAAAATATATAAGTTCAGGTACAAGACAGGTCACTTAAAGTAACCTTAAATAGGAGCATAGAGATTTAAAATCATCAAATGAGAAAAATTTTTGTAGCAGTGGGGCCATATGAGTGGTTACGAAAAATTATAAGATGAAAATTTGTAAACTTCTTTTAATAGCAAGTCACTTATCTAAAAATGATAAGATTGTAACATAAATAGAGTAAACAACCGCACCTTATAATAAATTAGGTGAGATATTATAGTTCAAAATATTAAAAGTTCAGAATATCAGAATATCTTATAATATTATCTTATCATCTTATAACATTTGCATATAAATTAATATGTAATAAATTTTATATCAATGAAATCATCAGAATTAGCAGAAACACATCACAAATATGACAACAGGGTTAATAGATACATCATCAGTGTGGCAACAGAAATAATAGGATGCAGGTACATCTCCTGCTCGACTCCGGAAGATAGTTTGTCAACTACCGAGATCCCGGCTCATCATATCATCAAATATCTTAGGATATATAGGTTCTATATAACCTAATATAATATCACGATATAAAGCTCAACAGAATTTCAGATCAAGCAATGCAAAATACGCGAAAGGTAACTCACAGAATATTATTAATATTATCTTATATATTAGTTAGTTTGATTTAATAGTTATGATGTTGTAAGTTTAATGAAAATTATTTACTTGAACAGAAAGCTAAATGACAATTCGTTAGTTGTCATTAAGTTTCTTGATTTAGTTAAAATTATCCTGGTTAAGTTTAAGATGAGTGTTAATAATGATTTAATAAGTTCGCTTAGGTTAAATACGTTGACTTGAGTCATACAGGTGCAATCTGGCCAAATAGTTTTTGATTCAGTTAAAATTGTCCTAGTGTGGAAGAAAGCTTCAATTAAGAATATTTTATTAAAATTTAGCTACAGGAAATTAATATTTAATACAATAATTATTTTGAAATTCTCAAATTTTAAATATATTTATATTAAATCTAGAAAAATATGTAGCCAAATATATAATTATATTATCAAATATTTTTTGAGCAGATTATTACATATTCCTACTTAAAAATTTTGGTCTTTTAAATTTACCTGAATAGAAGTAGGTATTTATTTATTTTATTAATTTTTTCATTTCACATGTGGCTTTTTCTATTTTATGATTTCTCTACAAAATTTTGACAATTAGAATAACATGCTTCTAAAATATTTGTTCTTTTTGATCCAGAATCATGACAGGTTTCTCTTCATAAATTAAGTCAAGTTGTAGAGTTGGCGGTTCATACTTTAATATGTATATTGAAATTTGGATCGGCTATATACTTTCTTAATGATGAGATATGAAAGATGTTGTGGATCCCTATTAGCTCTGATGGGAGTGTAAGCTCATATATTAATGATCCAACTTGTCGGATGATTTCAAAGGGGCCAATATAATTTAGTTTGAGTTTTCCCTTAATACTGAACCGATAAGCACTTTTCTTTAGTGATACTTTAATAAATATGTGCTCTCCTAGCTTAAAGCAAATATTACATCTCTTTGAGTTAGTATGAACTTTCTATTGACTTTGAGTTATTAAAAGTCATTTGTGAATTGTATAATTTTTTTATACAATAATTTCAATAATTTTTTATCCTGATATCCTTCTTTTTCCCACATCATCCCAATATAGGGGTGACCAACACTTTCTGCCACAAAAAGCCTCTTACGAAGCCATATTGATCCTAACATGATAACTGTTATTGTAAGAAAATTTCATTAAAAAGTAGATGCATTTTCCAATTATCCCCAAAATTTATGACACAAGCTTCATCATATCTTCTAGAATTTGGATTATTCTCTCTCATTGTCCATCTATCTTCAAGTGGTATGTCATGCTGAAGTTAAGTTTTATTCTCATGGCCTTCTGGAGGCCAACCCAAGTCTTGAGACGAAATGAGGATTTTCATAAAATATAATAGATGTAGACACTCCGTGAAGTAATATTATTTCATCTATATGCAATCGAGCCATATATTCAATTAGATAGGTCATCTTGATTGGTAGAAACTGAGCGAACTTTGTCAACCTGTCCATGATTTTCAAAATAGCATCATGTCTCTTTGATTTTGGTAATTCACAAATAAAATTCATAATGATATGCTCTCATTTCCAAATAGTAATTTCTAACTGTCGAAGTAGTCCTCCAAGTCGTTGATGTTCTATTTTGATTTGCTAATAGACTAGATAATAATTTACATATTCAACGATATCTATCTTTATCCAGGCCACAAAAATTATCCTTGTAGGTTGTGGTACAATTTAGTTTCTCTAGGATGAACTGAATATCCTACAATATGTGCCTCAGTAAGTATTTCTTTTTTGAGCTCTTTGGAATCGATAACATATAATTGATATTAGAATCGAAGGATACTGTGATTCTGTCATGAATTCAAGTTTGCTTCTTTCTATGGCAACTTTTGGGTCTTTTTGTAGTTGCTTTATTTTTTTTATAGGTGCTCCTTAATTGGTGAGAGAATTACTAGCTAATTTCAGTTGAGCGCGTTAGCGATTATGTTGGCCTTTCCTGGATGTTACTCAATTTTCACATTATAATCCTTTACTAGTAATTCTAGTCATCTCCATTGTCTTGAATTTAATTCGTTTTGTGTAAAATATATTTTTAGACTCTTGTGATTTGTGAAGATTTTACTTAACTCCATATAGATAATGTCTTCAGATCTTAAAAATAAAGATAACTATAATTAGTTCCAAATTTTGTGTGGGATAATTAACTTCATGAGTTTTCAATTACCTAGATGTGCAGGTGATAATGTTACTACTTTGCATCAGTATGCATCCCATTCTCTTCTGAGAAGTGTCACTATAAATAACAAAATTTTCAGATATAGAGGAAATGGTCAAGACATGGGCCGTAACAAGTAGTTTTTTTAATTCTTAAAAAATTTTCTCATAGGCTTTTAATCATTTGAATCTTATAAATTTTTTAGTTAATTGAGAAAGTGATAAGACAATCTTTCAACAGTATAAAGCTAGACCAACAAAATTTTTAACTTTAGTCACGGTATTCGATCTTAAAAATTTATTTTTTTTTTCATAAATATCACACAAATCTTCTATATTAAGCCACAAACTCCATGTTCACATAGAACAAGCACCACATAATAGCCATTTTGTGAAAATAATGTGCATAATTTAATATATTAAAATTTATTTGATACATACATATATATACATATATATATATATAACATATTAGATTTTTTGTATGAGATGATATATTAAATTAAAATTAATTTTGAAGTTAGATAAATTATGTTTTTCAATTGATCCCACAATAGTGACTATTTTTTTCTTTTTTCGGTTCAATTCCTTAAAAAAATAGAGCCTATTTAGTCTCAAAATTTAAGTCTATAAGTGTCAAGTGACCGCAAAATCAAGATTAGATAAGCTAAATATTTACATACTTTCATTGTAAAATGTGAAATTTATAAATTTTTTTTATCATTATAAGATTGAAATTATTTCTTCATAATTATGTGTATTTTAAAAAAGAATTATTTTTTTAAAAAAATCAATTTATCTGTGACTAATTATGCTGTGTATATGAACAAGATATTTGAGTTGTACAATTTAATTTCTATGCACCAAAGTATAAATTGCCCGCATAAATTATATTATTCAGTCTTATTAACCATTAATATTTTTTATTTTTTATTTTTTACAAGATTAATATTAACGGTAGGTTGAGCCCGCGGTGCAACTGGATGGCCCAAATCGGAGCCATTGGTTCTTCAGATCGAATTCCCAGATATACCCCTGCTGCATTATATTCCCTATAACGGAGACCCCCGGCCATGGCGTGGAGACGAAGCCCAGGCACTTCACTCCGTCGGCCACGTCGATGAGGTAACTCTTCGCCGGCGGCGATAGCGTTGCCGCACCCACGAAGTGCAGAACAAGCTCCGGTATGGAAGCGCGGGCGGCCGCCGGCGAGGTCCAGTTGTAGCAGTACTCGAAAGGGTCCAGCTTCAGCCGCGGCACGTAGGTGAGCCGCCGGCTCAGTGCGCCAACAACGGCCTGATACGCCGGCTCCGCAAGCACTGTGAGTGTGGTTCCGGAGTCAACAATCGCACCGCCGTGTCTCCGGTCGTCCCAGACGCTCAACGGGATGCGGAGGACCTCGCCGGCGACAGAGATACCGGAGACAGCGACGTAGTAGAAGGGTTGAAGTTCGGGTTTGATGACGAGGTGGGCTACCAAGGCGGCCGGAAGCAGGTCGGGGTTGGAGCCGAAGGCGAGGTAGCCGGTGGCGTTGCGGGAGCTGAGGTGGTCGACGAGGCAGTAGGAGAAGCGGCTGCCAAAGCGAGCAGTGGCGCCGGAGACGAAGGTGTTGGCACCGTAGCCGAGAGCGAGAACGCCGTCCGATTTTGTGAAGCTTGATCCGACGGAGGAGGACGTGCAGCCGACGACCATCCCATTGAGCGTCACTTGCCGGCGATCTGACAGCTCAGCTGTAATCGATTCTTTCGCGAAGATGCCCTGCGCCGACGAGCCCTGTGCGTACCTGCGGAGCAGGACCACAATTGAGTCAGATCACCCGCGGGACGTCGCACCGCGCTCATGGTTTATGCTCACAAGCGCGAGTATGTTACGTTGCGCAGCTCGAACAAAAAGGCTTTTGGTTCGATGCCACCGAGCAGATTCAGGCCCTGTTTGACAACAGGATCAAAACAAAAACAAAATAGTACTAATTTAAAAATAATAATAATAATAAATAATTTTTTTAAATTATTCTACACAAATTTAAATATAAAAAATATTATTTTACTTTACATATTCAATAATTTAAAATAAAAATATCAACTTTATTTCACATTCTCAATCAAAATATTTAAATCGAGTATTTTGATCTAAGATGTGACATAAAGTTTATATTTTTATTAAAAATTATTGAGTATGTGAAGTAAAATATTATTTTTAATATTTAAATTGGTGTAGAATAATTAAAATAATTTATTTATTATTATTATTGTTATTTTTTAAATTAGTATTATTTTAGTCCTCGCGCCAAACAGGGCAAAGTTTTTTTTTTTTGATATTACCGAATTAATAATTTTAAAAATTTAACATTCGCATCTTTTAATCAACTGTTTATATCAATCAATTATATTTTTTTATTTTTTAATATTAAATTTTATAAAATATCTAAAATATTTTTCTCACATGCCCCTTCTTTCTCTCTCCTCTCTGTGTAGCTCTTCACCGTCGCTCAAGAGAGGTTGTGTAGCCATAGATGAAGAGCGAGAGCAAGGAGACAATGAGATAGAGCGAGTGAAAGATATTCGGAAGAAAAAGAGGATAGTTTAAGTATTTTATGAAATTTTAATATTAAAAATTTAAAAAATAAATAATATATATATATATGATTCACCAAAAAAAGTTAAATTTTAAAAATTATAAACATAATTGATAAGATACATTAAACTCAAATACTTAAATGTAATTTACCCAAATTTTAGTCTAATAAATTATTTCTTAGTCTAATTTTTTGGCTTAGGTAATTTTTATTGGGCATGAGTGTCTCTTTTTAAAAAAAATTATAATATTTTTAAAGAAAATATTGATTAAATTTAATATTTTTTATATTTTTAATTTAATTTAATATTAAGTCAATGTCACACCTTAAAAAAATACCCAACAATGCATCGGGGACTTAATAAAAAAATGAATGAAAATGAAAAAAAGCCAAATTAGGAAGCAACCATAACGGATGCAAATATAGGTCACACCGACACAAAATTCTACTGATTTATGATTTCTACCGATTACTAATTTTTTAAATAATTGATAAAAATTTCACTAAGCGAATTTTAAATCTTAAATTTTAAAAACTCAAAAATTCTGATCTCTACATCACTTTAACATTAAATTTGAAATCATTAAAAAATATATCTTTAAAAATAAAATTTCAATTATTATCAATTAAATTTATATAATTCACTATAAATTAAATTTAATAAATTTTTTAATATTTTTAAAAATTAATGTAAAACCCGACTAATTTTAGAATACACTATATTAACAACTAATTTTAAAAAATTTATATCTAATTAATAAATGAATCAGGTCAATTTGTCAATTTGATTCATTTAAATTTATTTATAGATGAATAATTTGAACATGATTTAATTCAATTATGTGTAATTTAAACTCAATTTGTATAAAAATAAGTTTAATTTCATGATTTAGATTCAAAAATTTTTAGTTAAACTCGAATCAAATACTCTAATCTGATGTATATTGCTGCCCCTTTGACTCAATGTCTATTTATCTGAGTCAGCGCAGAGTTATTTAAAGGGCCGACTGAACGGGAGAGCGCATCCAAACGTACCGGTAATCGTAGCTGCAGGGGGCGTCCGCCGTCGGGCACTTCGTCAGTGCGAACGGAAGCTCCTTCCGGCAGAGCTCCGACGAGCAATTGATCGGCTGGAACGAACTCGACTGACTAGCCTCGAACGCCAGCCCCGACTGCTGGTCTCCAGCGAAGCCGGAGCCTGCGGCGCGGCGGTATCGGCACGTGACCCAAGTGAGGTCGCTGCCAGTGTCGGCGACGAGGAGAAACGGCTTCGGCGGCGTTCCGATCCTTACGCTCACGAAATACTGCCCTGTGCCTATGTACGCACCGGAGATTAACGGCATTTCCATCGCCGGATCGTCCGGCGGTCTCGATAATTTTTCGAAAGCCCGACGGCGATGCTGGTCGATTTGGATCATCGCCCGAAGGCGGTTCAGGCGGGAGGTTCCGGGCGGATCCGGCTGCCGCTGCAGCTGGAGCTGCAGCCGAAGGTGTGGAGCGGCGGACAATGCCGGCGAAGGAGATACGATGAAGAGGAGGAGGAGGAGGAGGAGGAGGAGGAGGAGGATGAGACGACGCATCGGAATAAGGCGAGTTGAATGGGTTTCTCTCTGGTTTTCTCCCTCTAGTTTCTCTCTCAAAGAACTAGAAATTAGCAGTGAGGGCGAGGGGGCCGATCCATTTTATCGCCGTCGGGTTTTTGTTGATAATAAATTAAAGGGCAAATATCACCCAGGTCCCTGAGTTTAAGGGTTATTATCACACAAGTTCACGTTTTTTAAATTTATCATCTGGGTCCCTATTTTATTTTTTTATTATTAAAAAATATGAAAATTACCATTATACCCTTACCCTCCCTCTCTCCTCCAGATCCGGCAGCCGCGCAGCGGGCGCGGGGCTGCACGGCGGCCAGATGTGAAGGAGAGAGGGAGGTTAAGGGTATAATGGTAATTTTTATTTTTTTTAATAATAACAAAATAAAATAGGGACCCAGATGATATTTTTTGAAAACTTAGGGACCCAGATGATAGATTTTAAAAACGTGGACTTGTGTGATAATAACCCTTAAACTCAAGGACGTGAGTGAAATTTGCCCTAAATTAAATTAAATAAAATTATAAAATATTTTCAATATTGCTTTGAAAATCCATCTCATTTATTATTTTTTTGACTTGATAATAAAATATCGTAATTAAATCCCTAGATAAAGGACAGTAATGTGCTGTTAAATGCATATATAGTACACAGCATTAAAAACTTTATAATTTAATATTATTACAATATTATATTATATTATTAAAAATAATTATTTAATTTAATAAAAAAATATTATAAAAATTAAATATCAAACTTATTATGCAGTGGATCATGCACAGTTATTTAGTTACTCAAGATATTTACATATTTCCAAATATGCTTGAAAATATTATTCTTATTGTCAAGTGGGGATCATGTTTTAGTATCTAAAGATCTTAAATTTAAATTTTTTTATTAAATTTTTTTTTTAAGTGAAGTAAGAAAAATTATGATATCTTGAAATAAAATAAAAAAATAATATACTCGAAAGCTATTTATGTAATGAAATAAGTAGAATTATCTGGTAACTCAAGATATTTAATTATATTAAATAGTATTTATTAAGATAGAGTTGATGAAATTGACAATCTTTTTGAAAATTAATTAGTGGTCAAGTACTATGGAAAAAATAATAATAAACATGCATGAAATGGAATCAAATTTCACTTAAAAGCCGGTACATGCATGCACTAGTTTATTTTGTCTATGAGATTGACAGGTTGAGATAACTAAATCTTTTTTCTTATCTTAGAATTTCATCATTGAACGTTAGGAGTGGCAATTCGGGTCTGTAGATCGGGTTCAAGTCAATTTTTTTTATCTGACTCATTTAAGTTTGACTTAAAGCTAATATATTTATTAAATAGGACAAGAATCAAGACCTATATTGTAATATCTCGTGATGTTAATGTAGATGTATTGTCTGTCTTGATTTTAGAGAACTGCGTGACTTGAGCATTCTCAGGAGTTACCCATCCCAGTATTACTCCAGTCCAAACATACTTAACAGTAAAGTTTTTCATCATTAATCTTATAGTTTTACCCCAAACGTGTCTCTACTATTTCAAATTATGATATTTATTTACACATATCTCCCTTCTTTTTTATGTAAAACGATTCATTCTCACCACTTTTTATCAACCTAAAAGCCTGTCAAGAGCCGCACTTTGTCTCAATGATTTCTCTCTTAGAATGTCACCCGATGTTTACTCTTTGCTCTCTTCGGCCACGGGCGTCACACATACTCAAGCCGTTTAATAAACGGCTTGAGTAATAAACGGCTTGAGTAATGTTACTCGATGATTACTCTCTGCCTCTACTATTTCAGATTACGATATCTACTTACACAGCTCAAGATCTCCCTCCTTTTTGATGTAGAACGATTCATTTATGTGTCATTCTCACCACTTTTTATTGACCTAAAAGCCTGTTAAGAGTCGCAATTTATTTCACTGATTTCTCTCTTAGAATATCACCCGGTAATTACTCTATGCCCTCTTCGGCCATGGGCGTCACACATAGTCAAGACGTTTAATAAACGAGTTATCCGATCCAACCAATCAAACTATTTATTATAATTTTTTAGATATGAAAATTTAATATTTTTATTTTTAATTAATATATATATGCTGTGTTTGATTGAAATTTATTTTTTGGTGAAATATTATTTTATTTATATTTTAAAAAAATTACAATGTTAAATTTAAAAATTAATTTTATTATACATTCAATACAAATTTAAATTTTTAACTGTAATGCAATTTTGTTTTTCTAAAGAGGTCGGCCCAAATGCTGTTTGTCTATCGTGATGTCGTCAGCTTGCTATCCGGTTGTTGACGGTGGTGGCCCGTAAGGGCAATCGGGATGGAGCAGGGAGCGGGGGCTTTCTCTGCAACAGCGCCGGATGCTGCGGCAGCGGCGGAGGCGGCGGTAGCACCGCCGCTGCACCCAGCGATCGCTCCTCTATCCTTTCTGCTAGGGAGGTGGAGAGGCGAGGGGGAAGGCGGGTTTCCCACCATCAACTCCTTCGCCTATGGAGAAGAACTCCTCTTCTCCCACTCCGGCAAGGTTTCTTCCTCTCCTGCCGCTTTCCTCCGCATTATCTTTCCTCTCTTCTCAGACGTATGGCGTCTCGTTCTGGTGGTAAGCAGCCAGTGATAACGTACAGCCAGAAGACGTGGAAGCTGGCTTCAGGAGAACCGATGCACGCCGAGAGTGGCTACTGGAGGCTGAGGCCTGACGGTTCCGTCGAAGTTGTAATTGCACAAAGCACCGGTCTTGTCGAGGTCCAGGTAACCCCTCTCCTCTAAGGGCTTGTTTGGATTAGGGTAGGGTGTATTACCCCAATAAGTATATTAATCTAGCCGGGTTAAGAGATTAACCCTGAATTATGTTTGGCTGCTAACTCATCACGAGCTTTACCCAAGGAGGTGGTGGTGGTAAGGGTTAACGAGTTTAAGTTGGGGGAAGGGTGAGTACTTGTGTTAACTACATTGATCTTTGAAAGCATTTGGTGGGTTAACTTGAGGTAACTTAAAACCTCGCGGTAACAAGTTAACCCACAAACCAAATGTCCCTTAAAAGGTTTCTCTGTTAGGCCGAACACGTTAATGTTCTCTTTTGTTGCATGAGAGATCTTACTTTCTAATGGTTTTTCCTGCCTTCCTGGAGTCTGATTTTGGAAGAAATGGGGAAGGAAGAACACTCTAAACTCTAACCTTGCATATGTAGACAAGAAATTTTTTGCTTAATGCTTTAAGATCTCATTAATATTAAAATGGTTTTTCTTGCAATTAAAAAATTGTGAATACCTTGGCTTACTGCAGATGCATTGAAGGACAAGTCCTATACAAAATATTAGTTGTAGAATTGGAGTTGCAAATCACCATGGAGGCACCAAATCGAACCTGCCATTAGCTATATTTCTGCAGCACATAATATGCGATAACTCATATCACATAGCTCAATAGCTGGTCATACTTTTATGTTTTACTTACGGTATCCTTTAATAGTACCATATTCTACAGCCCTTGTCCATTTAATCACTTGCCTTAATAATATATACGTATGCTGTCTAAATGGATTGTAGTTGTTGCATGCTCAAAGTTTCATTCCAGAATATCATTACAAATCTCTCGTTATACACTGATGAACTTATGCTTTTGTAATTAATAACACTCAAAGCTTCAAACTTAGCCAGTATGCTACTTTAGAATTATTGTTTATGTTTGTAAATTTTATGTGATTTGCTTATATCTATTCCCTGTTTCTAAGGCAATATTTGAACTCACCTGTCCGCTTGAGCTACTTTTTCTGTTACCAATTGATCTTATTTCTATTATTGCTCGAGTTAATATGTGCTTACCTATAGTCAGCCGCATTGTTGGAGGCTTGATCAATCATTCCCTTGTAATTTGCAGAGAGGTTCATACGATGCTGAAAGTAAGACCGTTATGCTTCAGAGTGAATTTGTTGGAAATGCTTCAAAGGTAACCTTGGTTTATTCGCAACATTAACTTGTGAAATCTACTGAGATATCCTGTATTTTACTTTGCCTAACAGACGGTAGTAGCTGTACATTAATTTATTATAGAATGAAATGTTTGTTGTGAGATCAACATGGGTGGGGAAAAAACTATTATGAACTAAGGCATAGCAAGTATTATGAATTGTTCTTTCTGATCTTGTGAAGTTCGTTAGCGGTTAATGTGGGCAATGTTTTGTTCGAACATTTGATGACAATTTTTTTCTTTCAATGCTCGGTAAATGGTAACAATGATTTCAGGAACCAATTCTAAAGCAATTCAGGCAGAATTATTAGACATTGAGTCTGAATTGCATTATTATTTCATCAATTAATAGACCTACACTTGATAAAGATTAAAAAGGCCGAAAAAAGCTTTACCACATCAACTGGTCAAAGAAATTCACCCATCCTTTTATCATTAATTGCAGTATCTCTTGATTAATTTGTGAAAATGAAAAAAGAAAAAAAATTTCAAGTTTCAAAAAAAAAGTAGAAAAAACACTTTTGTGAACGGCTTATCCAAAGCTGCTTCTTTATCAGATCAAGCAGTAGTTAGTGCAATGCAATTTTTTAAGAAAATCGATGCTAATAAAAATCAATACACATTGGTTGGCAATTTTACCCAAACCCGTTTAACCCGCTTCAACCTATCCCTAATGGTATGGGTATGGGTTGCAAAATTATACTCATAACTGACCCGCGACCCATCCTAACTTGTCATGAGATAGGTTGAGTTCGAGTATGACACAATTACACCCTCTTTAGCCTGTGAATTAAATAAAATAATAAATTTCTAAAATTAAAATGATTTGAATTGGAATTATGTTCTCATTTTGGACCAAAACAAATCACTTGTTATTAATTTGGGGTAGGGCGAGCGTGACATGTACGATGAGTCAGGGCGGGGTGGATTGATGCCTGTACGAGGTGGTAGAATGGAAGTTGGGCAAGGTAGGGCGGGGTTGGGTATGAGGTGGATATGAGTAATGGTTAATAGATAGCAAGGTGGGTATGAGTTTTGTTTAACCTGATCGAAATCCGCCCCATTGTCACTATATGAACACTCAAATACAAAGTTTTATAAGATTTACCCATTGATCCTCATTCTCTACAAATGGTTTATGTCGGATTTTGTCGGCCATGTATAGTTGGTTGGAATCACTCGGCTCCTGTCGAAGGAGTCAGCAGTCAGTAGTTGGAGGAATCTCTCTCTCTCTCAATTTCTAGAGAATGATTAGTCATAGATCAATTAGATTTTGCATCTATGAAGGAAACATAAATGAGATACAAATTTCAAAACTTTCAAATTGATATTGATTTTTGATTTAAATTACAACATATTTCACTTTTTATTGTTTTATTATATAACGGATGATTCGTGAAGAGTCTTTTTTTTAAAAAAAAACTTTTTCCTTTTCATTTAGTTCATATATTTTTTTCTTTTCTTAACTCAAATAATAAAATTAAAATAAGATTGTATTAAATTGTATAAGAATAGGCGATAGAAAATTAAAAATGGAAAAGGGGTAAAATGAAATAGGATTTTTGAACCAAAATTGATGGGATAGTGTCAGCTTATCTATGTAGTCATGCACTTTTCAAATAAAAATTCATTTTTTAAAAGATCTGGGCTTTCATTATTTAGACAATACAATAAAAAAGAGCTATGTAGATCCAAATATATACATTTCGATCAGGGTCGTATTCGTTGGTTGGAATTTCTATACTGAAATGGATTTCATTTCTTTTGAAGGTGAAGTTAATAAGCCGAGCTTTCAAAGCAGTGAATGGCGAACTATCATATGTTGTTCAGATGGCAACCAACCTCAACAGTCTCCAGCCCCATCTTAAGGCCTTGCTCAAGAAGTTGTGATATATTTCGCCATCTCAAGCATGCCATGTTTCTTTCTTATCATTCATGTGAGCAATTATATTAATGACTGCTATTTAATCCTGGACTTCTGCTTGATTGATGTTAAAAGCATTATTGTTACTGTTAATTAGAAGCTTCATGGACATAGTAAATTTTCATAAATAAACACATGAAAGCCTTGGGGCAATTTGTTTGCTAAGCTACATAGTCCTAAGTAAGAAATCATGGTAATGAGGAAATATTATTATGAGCTGTTATGGATCAAATAATTCCATATAATCCCCCAAACCAGACACTAGATGAACAGATTTTGTACGAAGAAGACTTGAAGTCGTAGAAAGGTCCTACAAAAGAAAGAAATGTGAAGGCAAACTAACAGCACTCAAAGATTTAGTATGCATTTACTTGGATAGAATGATTATTCTATTTCACCTTTATTTCTTATAAAATAGTTATTCTCATGTTTACTTTGGTAGAATAGTTATTTTATATGAATCTCTATTTTACATTTCATGGAATAGTTATTTCTTCTTTCCATCTAAGAATAGTTATTCTTTGGCTACTTTTGTTTTGGCGAAACCTTAATATCAGAGGACCATATTGTAATATGGTGCTAATGCTTTGAGACTTTGTAGTGGAGTATGGAATATTTATGTGAATGTATTATCATATTAACAGAGATTAGTTGAAAAACATATGAAAAATTATACAAATCAAGCTTTTATTCTACTAGATAAGATAAGTTACATAAAATTTTTTATTTTCATTGTATTCTATCAAATCACAAATCATCATTTTAACTTCAAATATGTAAAGATCATTTTATGCAATTTCTTGTCGTATTTTTTGACCTGTCTTTTCCTCTTTTTACATGAAAATTTATATCATGTTAAATATTACGTAATATATTAAGAAATTGCGATCTTAATATACAAGCATTAGTTCTTTCAAACAAAATATTAGATTTAATTAACTCAAAAAGAAAACTAACATCAAATTAATACAAGAATAGAACAAATATCTCTTGAAACCTGAAGCAAAACACAAGATCAGTCTTGACCGAGTTTTGGATCCAGAACTAGAGATATGCATTTAATATTTCAACCTTCTGATTGTCTGAAAATTGAAAAAAAATAAAATTTGATACTCTGAAAATTGAAAATTAATAGTAAAAAGCATTAAAAAAGAGTCATTAGTTCCAGTTGCGGTGCTGCTTCCAGTTGATTAACTTTCAGTTTACTCCTTCAGGCAGCAAATGGTGCTCCTGATAGTCACGGCTAGGGGTGGCATCGAGTCGAGTTCGAGCGAGTCTCAGTATACTCGAACTCGAAAAATTCGATTTCAACGAGACTCGAAATCTAGTCGAATTCGAATCATTTCCGATTTAACTCGAGTTCGAGTCGATTGCGAATCGATTTCAGTTTTTGGATAAATTTAAATTACATAATAAAAAAAACACATTTAAAATGGTTACACTTTAACTCAAAAAAATATTTTCATTTTCAATTTTCAATGTCACTCTTTCATAATATAATAAAAATATTTAATAAATAATTTTATTTCGAGTCATCTTGATTTTTTTCGAGCGAGTCAAGCCGAACTCGAAATCGACTCGAAATAATTTCGAGTACACTGAATAGCTCGAAACTCGACTCAAAATGACTCGAATCGATTTTGAATCGAGTTTTTTATCGAGCGAGTTTTGAGCGATTTTCGAATAAAATTGTCACCCCTACACTAGCAGTGCTACAAATCATGAGGAAATAGGGTTAAACAAGAAACAAGAACAATAAATGAGATCTTAAAAATAATGAAAATTGCATCTGGGCTACAAGGTCAGAAAGTTATTGCATATTGATCCTAACTTTTAAAAATCTCGATTTGTGTCCCAAAGGTTTTAGAATCGCTGTCATTTAATCCGAATTAAAACATAATTGTTAAATTTTTACCATTATGCCGTGAAACTATTCCCAATTGATCGCTTTTTGGCTTTTTAAAATATTAATATTAAGATATTTTAATTTTAAATTTTAAAAACAAAAAAAGCAAGAAATATGAGAAATCAAATTTTAAATTTTTAAAGAATGACTTATAAAAGAGTATAAATATCCTTTAAAATATGTAAATTATTCAAATTAATCAAAAAATAATTAAATTTTATATTTTCTATTAGAAAAAGCTAATTAAAAAAAACGAGATTCTAAAAGTGAATCTAAAATTGCAACGCTTTTATAATCTGAGGATCCAGAATCAAAATTTTCTAAAGTTGGAATCAATTTCTCAACTCAAGGTTCTCAGATGCAATTTACCTTAAAGATATTTAGAGGGCATCAGATTCACTGCAATATAAATGTTTATGTTATTTAAGATGTTTACGTTATATTTAAATTGTTCATTTAGTTTAATATAACTATACCAAAAATTAACGATAATATTAAATTATTTTCATTATGATAAGCTTAACTAACTCTTCTCAAAATCAATCCAACTTACATCTCTACATTACAATTAGGGCAAGATGTCATTTAGAACGACAGTTTGTAAATTTATACGATGTAATATAAACTAGCATGTTGAGAAACCTCCGTTTTCTTAATTTGCTTTCGCAAACTAGCATGTTGAGAAACCTCCGTTTCCTTAATTTGCTTTCGCAAACTAGCACCATATCTGGTACCTAAATCACATGGCAGCAAACAGGAGAAACACATAATTCATTTAGGGGGCGTTTGGTTCAGTATTATCTTAATATCAATGTTATTTAGATGTCATGTTATCTAAATGTCATTGTTATTCATCAATAGACATTTGTTTGGTTCAATGTTATGATATTAGAAAATATCAATGCTATCCAAATTTTTTTTATTTAGTTGGAAGTTATTGGCATTATAATGACAAATTGATGGTGTTATCTTAAGATGTCACCCAATTTGGATAGAATAATATGAATATTTAACAGTATTCAGACAATCAGAAAAGATATGATAAAGGTCAATGCTTCAAAACAGTAGATTTCATGGCCCCCTTAAGCTACTGATAAAGTTCATAGAACACAGCATAATATAGCTACATCAATATGTATAAGATTTTCAGGCCAAATAGAAGCAATTAAGATACATTTGCTAGCCTGCCACACAAATCTTAATATATTATACTACATATATTCTTTTCACAAAATTTATACTGTGGTGATTATCTTTTGTAAACAATAATAAGATCAATGATGTTATATAATGTTGGATGCTAGCCTATATAGCAGAAATATAATTTATAGTTTACAGTAGCTTGCTGGTCATGTTTTTTTGAAAACTATTATGGTGTTGTCTTCATATTTTACTGAACACAGTTTTCTCCTTTTTTTTAATTTTGGTTATTTAGAGGGACGAGCTATTGCAGCAACTGCAGCTAACAGAAATGTTGCAATTGTATCGAAGTCATGCCGGAGCATTTGTTATGTTTTGAAAACCGTGAGTTTTGAGAACTCTCTGCTGCCAGTGTCTCTCTAAATAGTTGACGTCATCACATGAAATGCACAAGAAAATCATCCTTTTTGGCAAATATATCTAATCTCATCAGCCAACTTCCATTTATCTCTTCTTGAGCTTGAAGTTTATATCTTCACTTTCTTTGTGAAATTACTGATGAGAACATCCCAGAGCCTGCATGTGACGCCCGTGGCCGAAGAGAGCGGGGAGTGATCGCCGGGTGATTCCTAAGAGAAAGGAATCACCGAGGCAAAGTGCGGCTCCTGGCAGACTTCTAGGCCAAATAATGAGCGGTGAGAGGGGCATAAAAATGAATCGTCCCACATCGAAAAGGGAGAGAGATCCTGAGCTGTATAAGTAGATAATGTGATCTCAAATAGTAGAGGAGTCTTTTGGGGCAAAACCGTGAGGCTAGTGATGGAAAACTTCGTAGTTGAGCGTGCTTGGGCTGGAGTAGCATTGGGATGGGTGATCTCCTGGGAAGCACTTTAAGCACGTAATTTTTCTAAAACCAAAGCAGACAATATCTCTATAATGAGATCACGGGATGTTACACTGCAACACCAGTGAAATCCCTTTTCAAGAATTTACTCCCCTGAGATCCTCGTTGATGTCCTCTCATTTCTTCCTAACATGCGTAAACTTCTTTTATCTCTCTCTCTCTCTCTCTCTCTCTCTCCACACACACACAGCAGTAGCTCTAATGGATTCCTCTTCAATGTATTTATAAAAAAAAAAAAGAGAGAAGTCTTGAGTAACATCATATTTCATAATATTTCAAAAAAAATGAAATATCTTGTTACTCACCATCATAATCAACATGCTTTGTCTCAAAAGGATCAAACTCTTCTGCACCCCATACTGAATTTACAGATTTTACTTTTTCAATTAGTTCATAAGAATTGGAGACTCATATTTCAAGGCAGTAAAAGCTTGTTACATGAAATGTGCCAAAGCCAAAAGCAAGCCGTTCCTAAAAAAAAATAAATGTATTTCAAAGATCTGAGCAAATCTAAAAAAAGTTTTCTCTTAAATTCATCACAAAATATTTCTAAATCGCAATATACCCAATACCAGATAAAGAGAAAGGTATTTTAATAATAAAATAATTTTATTTTATATTATAATATTTAAATACATTTCTCTTTATCTTACAAAATTTTAATCATCTTTAAAATATATTTCAACCAGAAAAAGTTTAAGGGAGCATTTAGTATAATATTATCTTAATATTATGTTATTTAGATATTTTGATATTAAAATAGTATTATTTAAATAATAATTATATTGTTTTTAATAAGATTATTTATATATATTATTAAATTAAATAATTATTTTTTAAAATAATATGATATAATATTAAAATAATATTGAACCAAATATTTTCTAAATTAAATGGCTCTTAAAATCAAAATAATATTTGCATGTGTGTTGTCAAATAAAAGAAAATTGGATGTGGAGGAGAATGGAATAGTAGACGGTTACAATTATCTTTTGAACATCTTCACTGTGAATATGAAGATTGTGAAAGATAAATTGATGGGACACAAATCAGTATAATTTAATTATTATGATGACATTAAAATTTAAATTCAAATCGATTAAAATTAATTGAAGATTTTCATATTAGTTATATTCATATTTGATTTGATTTGATTTGATGAAAATTCATGATTGATTCAAAAGATTTGAAGTCCTACTATATTTAGAACTGATTTTATCTTATTATAGTAGAATTAATTTCATATTTATTTAAGATTTATTTGGTATTTTATTTTTTATATTTCATATTATATTTTCAAAAAAATTTATAGAATATTTCTATATAAAGAGATTGTCTAGCATTGTATTTGGGTAGTTGTCATTGAATAATGAAATGAATTCAAAAATTTTTAAGTGCCTAAATTCAGATTAATGAGTTGATATTTCAGTGAAGGTAAAGATAGAATTAGCTTTTCATAAGAATACTCAAATAACATAGCTATCTCTTTTAATAATAATAATAATAATAATAATAATAATAATAATAATAATAATAATAATAATAAAATCTCTCATTTCCTCTCTCTATTCATCTCTCTGCCTTTATCTCTGCGATCCTACCTGCACATGCACACTGGTGCAAGCCAGACCACTTCGATGACTTCACAGACTTGGCGCATGCCCTTCGATCACCCGTCACTAGCTCGCTCACAAGTCTACACAACAGCGCTGTGCTATCCTACCTGAACGACCATGTTGTCTCCCCGTACTAGCCTACCTGGGTGGCCACACAACCATCTCGTGTTGGCCCACAGCCGCAAGTCCGCATGAGTATTGCGCACTCGTTTGCGCACTTGCATGAGCCACTCCAGCCCACACGAGCATCTCTTTCTTGAGCGTGCGCCTACCTCATTGTGCTACTCAGCCAACCCAGCCGTCCTGCTTGGCCGACCTTGCTGTCCTGCTCGACCGACCCTATTGTCCTGCTCGGTTGATCCTATTGTTCTACTCTGCCCTCGCCCGCACAACCAAAACCAATCGTCCTTGTGAGTTCCATCTAGAGCTCGCCACATTCAAGTCTATACTTAGCAATCGCATTGTTTGTCTGCATCACATCAAAACTCGTGCTTACTTGTTAGAATTTAAATTGCCCTAGCTGCTAATTCTCGACTCATTCGAAATTATATTATGCAATTTTAATTATTTAGTTTGGTTCTTACCATGTGACTGAATATTTATTTTGGTGAAAATTACTGTTAAATTTAAATATGAAATATCTATCCTAATTCTTGAATCTCGAATCTAATTTATTGAATTTTAACTAAATCTCCCTAATTTAAATTGATAAATTTTTATTTATCAGATAATTTACATTAATTTTAATTTGTGATATTTAAAATTTAATTTATCATAAAATTATAATTTAAAAATTAATTAAAATAATTTATTATTTAATTTTACTAATTATAAAATTTACATATTTTCTGTCCAGCATCACAAACAAGTTGGTTATGTAATTCCATGTTGACAATCAAAATGTCCTATTTCTTAGCTAACCAAAAAGAAATAACCATTAAATCAATGCAAAATAGCTTTTAGACTAAAGCTTTAGTTTTAAATTAATGGAATATTTGATTAAATATTATTTTAATATTATATTATGTCATTTAAATATTATATTTTAAAAAATAATTTTATAATTTTTAAAAAAATATTTATACATATCATTAAATTAAATAATTATTTTTAAATATATTATTAAATCAAATAATTATTTTTATAAATAATATAATAATACGAACCAAATACCGTCTGAGTTCATTATGCTCTAACTTGTGATGCCACCTGCATGCATGTTTTAACGCTCGAAGATAAGGGTGTTAATATGGATCAAAGATCAAAAATCAATCGAAAATTGAATCGATTTTAGATCAAAAATCGATCGAAAATTAAATCAATTTTAGATTGAATCGAAATCGAGTCAATTTAAATGAGCCGACTAACAAGCCAAAAGTTCAGCTCAGTAATAATTTCGAGCCGATTTTAAGCCGAGTAGGCTCAGCTCGATCTAGCTCGAAATCGGCTCGAATTAAAATACATTTTATATTATAATACATATATATAATATATATCTATATAATATTTATTAAATATAATATATATATATATATATATATATATATATATTATAAACCGAGCAGATCTCAAGCCGAATCGAGTCGAGCGATCGGCTTAGAAAAAAAAAAAGATTTGATTCATTTTTAAGTCGGCTCGAAAATGAATTGAAATCGGCTCGAAGTCGAACCCAATCAAGCTCGAGTAGATTTCGAGTCGATCGAAATGTAATCAATCTGATTTCGAGTAGGTATTAGCTCGACTCGAAATCGAATCAGTAACAGCCCTACTCGAAGAACATTCACATACTG
This sequence comes from Apostasia shenzhenica, assembly GCA_002786265.1. Taxonomy (NCBI): domain Eukaryota; kingdom Viridiplantae; phylum Streptophyta; class Magnoliopsida; order Asparagales; family Orchidaceae; genus Apostasia; species Apostasia shenzhenica. The sequence continues at coordinate 3,342,615 of KZ451932.1, read as the reverse complement.
TGATGGATATGATTTGCACTGCTCCAACATCAATCAAATCAGAATCCATGCTACTGTAACTAGTGCAAAAGTTTTGAAGAAGACAATAAATATCAGCGCTGATATGAGATCATAGCAAATCAGCTAATTTTTTGGAACAAATTTTGAATCTACATAAAGAAAAAGTAGTATGATCACCACCTGAAAATATCTTAATGTACTATCAAATAAAAAAAAGAAAATAACTTAATGTACTTATTTGTGATCGTCATTTGAATCAATTTATTTATTCTATTAATTAATTGCCATCGTAAATAGTAAGAACGATAAAATCAGATTGAATTTCACAGTAAACCAGCCCGAATGGCGAGCAAGGTCCTCGTTAGACCGGTCGGAAAACTCCGCTGTTTACAACACTGATTCGAACCGGCTCTACTTGATAATTCGAACATCAGATTTGAGAATAGAGTATAGAATCTGGTGATTTTAATTTGGAGAAAAACAGATAAAAGACAGCCATCTAATTATGCAATACTTCTTTTTACAGCACTAGAGATAGATTTATTAAAGCGAATAAGCTGGGATTAAGCAGGCAAAGAACCTCAACTTATCTACTGACGACTCCTGGAATCGATCACTTGGTCAACTTCTGCTGCTTGGAGGTCTCGTATAGCTCGCTCCTCGCAAATCTCCCACGAACCCTCGGCTGGCTATCTGCTAAAGCCTTCCTGCATGCGTACTGTAGAATAAAAGCATATTAGGATTGCACTGCAAAGCTAAAGGAAGAAAAGGGAACAAAAATTTATACGATTCAAGGAATGTCTCACTATTCAAATCCAAGGTATTAAGTTGAAATGAAAGTTCAAACTTTTTTTGAAAGAGTTTGTCAAAATTAAAGTATATCACTATTATATTTTCAACCTTCATAAACAGAAAGAGAATGAAATTTTACATTCCACAATCTCCCTAGTTTGGGATTGACCCTTGTGTTGGGAATCGTACACCTTCATCAACACCAAGACAAAACCCACAAAACACAACACCGAAGTGAAAATCCAGATTAAAGACCATAGAAATGTGAAGAATGGCTAATAAAGAACTAATAACATCAATACTCACACGGAAAACCATAAATTCAGGAAAATATTATGACCTCACTAAAAAAAACTCCATTATTCTTTAAGAGTTTTTGGAAAAGGATTACAAGAGATCGTACCATAGCCCCCACAAACCGTGGAATTCAACTTTTAAGATCAGGAATCATCATCTCATAACAGATTTAGACACACAAGAGCATACATAATGAGATCACTACAGCAAATGCAACCTTGAAAATAGGCTTGCAAATTACATCGCATTGGACAGTCCGATCGGCCCATGGAATGGTACGTTCATCGTCCGAGGCTTATCTGATTGTTATCCAAAGTTTATCTCGAACAGATGATTAGTAACTATGGTTCAATCATCCTCTCATGTTCGCCACCAACAAAGAGTTTGTTGACTATTAGCTATATCGAATGGCCCGTACAGATAAACAGACAATCTGATCCTTGTAACTATGTTTTTTCCTACATCAGATCATCCACTCGACCATTTGTCCAATTTGATACCAATGTGTAAGAAGATCTAGGTTCCACACATCTAAACACCTTAGTATCTATCTATCTATCCATGCTTACTTTATGTGCATGATTCAGTGTTATCCACTTCTTTTTTTCGCTTGTCTTCCCAGAAACAACTAATTGTTTTTTGCCCAATATATAAAAGTTCCAAATTAAAAGAATGTAAATTTAACTGTATTAGTGTGACTTGGTACCCATCACGCAAGTCACTTCGACGTGAGTTCTTATAAACTAAATTTTACCTCTATGCATGTCTCGTTAAGGGTAGATCAGAGTATATTAACCATTAAATGAATTTGTGCATAAGTTATCATTACTACTAAACTTGATTAAATCACAACTAATATAACATCTCTCACAAGTATATTAAATTTATTTCTTAGAATGGGAATATAAGTGTTTTTAGAACTTTCTTCTATTCCTCATACTTGGACAAAGTTTGGGAGAGAAGAGAAGTAACTACAAACAAAACTTTCTCTAAAACTAGTTGAGTTGGTTATATGAATTATCCTTTTTGTTTAGCTATATATAACAATTACATCCCAAGTCAGAAAGTTAATTTTGGTTTTCCATCTCTCTCTTTGACATATTTAGTTGAGAAGAAAAAAAAACCAAAAATATAATTGCTCCCACCTTGATTTTCCTGCCGAAATTTCTATTCATTTTCTTCTTCATGTATCTCGAGATCTTTTGTTTTCGTTCCTCAGACTTCATTTTGCCCATGGCTTCCAGCATCTCTATAGAGTGGCGAACAGAACTCGTTCTTCCAGATTTTGCATTGAAATTTCCAAGTTTCTGTCATAAAAACCCAAATCAGTAACCTTTCACATACTAAAGTTGTTCAAGAAAACCACTATGAATATTAATGCCTATCATTTAAAAAAAAGACAGATTTGCTTCTTCTAATGATAGTTTGATCTCAACAAATCATAATTTAACACCAAATTTGCAACTAAATGTAATTCAATTTTTTATAAGAAAATTAAACTACAGCAATTGAATCGAGTATATCCACTAATGTGAAAAAATAAATTCTTCTTTCAAAAATATTATGATGGTTTACTTTTGAAGTCAGAGAACGAGGTAGGCAGAGAATGAGGATCATTCTGTGGCACTCCTATTGAAGTCAAAGCATAACATCGAAGTAAGACATACATAATTAGATCCTTTGAAAAATCCTTGTCAGTACTAATAGGGTAAATGACGTACTTTCCTTACCTCTCAATAAGTATTTTTTTCGATTAAAACTCGCAATTATAGGTTAAAATGAAGCAACTTATTATTTTCTAAAAGCTGATCCTCGATGAATACTTCGATAGAAAGTGATTATGTAAAGATACAAAGTAGATAATGATAGCTAGGGGCAATAACATCAAAACCCAAAACTCTTGTCGATTACGCATTTGTTTTATTAGAACTTATCAACTACACATTTTAAACTCTTTGATATTATGTCATGAACCTTATGTTAAATATAAAAAAAAAATATGCATTAATAAATATCAAGAACTTAAAAAGGCACTTTAACACTACAAAACTCTAGATTCTTTGATATTATGCCTCCGAATTTTTTAAACACCATAAAATTGCATCATAGTTTTATTGTGCTAAAACAATTATAGATCTTGTGGGTAATTGGCTAAGATCTCAGAGGTATGTAATCTTACCAAACCCAAGTAGAGGAGAGAATAAACCATCTAGAGTTTAGCTCTTATGTTAAGAGCAGCTAATAGATGGCAATGATATTTGGTGCACAAAATAACTAGGAGGCTTACAAGTAGTATAAAAGAACTGAGATTAAACATGTATTTTGCTAAACTTTCAAGAGTGTAGTCATTTTTTTAAGTAAGAAAACCACAAAACAAGTCTCTAATATTAAATGCAAATTTCACAAAAGCTTAGTCTTTTTCCACTCATCTAATTTGCTAATTTTTATAATTCTGATCAGTCAATTTGGTAACAAGTAAAGGCACAAGAAAGCAGAATTCGACAAGTGAAAGCAGAATGTAACCAACCTGAATGTCACCTTCACTGAATGCTCTCCTCATTCCATAAGCAGCTTCAAAATCCAAGCCCTGGAACTCAACGAAGCTAAGCCTTCTACCAACACTAATCCATTCCGTCGAGTTTAAAGACCCAACACTAACACTTTTCAGTAGTTGCCCCTCATTGTTAATCATTGAGGAAGCATTTAAAACAGCAGGTTCAGGTATAGATTCATCAATAACGTACTTTTCCAAGAGATCCTTCTTGCACTCATAGAAGACATCACTCAATAGTTGTTCATTTTCAATCTCATTATGAATAGATTCTATTTCTGCTGCCTTGATTGGATCTGTGATCACATCATCTCCACTAGATATTAAGGAAATGGCAGCACTCACACGATCTAATGGAAGTAGTGATGGTTCTTCTAGGATGGGCTCTGGAGCTTTGAATAAGTCTCCTTCTCCTCCAAGGTCATACTCCAATATGGTGGATGGCTGCAGTAGATTGACCTGCAGAGAAGCAAAGGAAAAAAAGGTTCATAGTAAGGAAATGATGGCATTTCTTTTATTTCACGAATAACTAACTGACCATATACCTACTATGGGCTTTGACAAGAAATAACTCCATGTCATTATGTTTTTAATTTGTCTTTCATCAAATTATAGAAAGAATCAAACTTGTGTGAATAAACATCATAAGCAGGAATACCACTATCAATTCTTAAGATAATGCCACCAAAAGTGCTAACAAATTGATAAGACTAAACATCAGATACACTCGCAACCAAAGAAATCGGTGCTACATAATCTAGATAAAAATTTCAATTTAATCGACCATTTAGGATAGATAGAGAGAAGTCAGAGGAATTGAGGAAGCAAATATTCAAATTTTAAAGTAAGCCATTACTCTTTCCCTAACCCCAAAACAAATATGGAATCCCCATTAATTCCCAAGAACCAGTTGGCCTTGGGGTCCCACCCATCCCACAAAGATGTTTGCATAATACATGGTTTAGAGCTCGGATCAAATAACTAATTAGAAACATACAGATGGGTAAGGATTTAAGGCATCCCAACATAAAAGTTGAAGATTAACCAATTTTTTTAGTTATTATGATTCCTTAATCAAATGGCATATAGAAGCAGCTTCAGAACAATTTTCATAAATCATACTCAACATATTAATTCCCTGTTGGATTTGGATGACTACTGATGTTAATACACACATAAAGGTTTGGAAGAAATTTAAGAAAAGCTTGTTCATTACTCTTAGAGTCATTTTGGTAACAGGTTAAAAACATTAATAAGTGTAAGATGCTTAAATTTTTAAGCTTCTTCAACTTTTGAAGTAGATTAAAAATTAAGCTACCTTTCAAGCAGCTCAAAGGGATTTTTAAACTTCTAAAGTGCTTAAACAGCTGAAAGTACCTTAAATTCTTTTAATGTATAAAAATAATGTTTGGATGTTCTTTAGGCTCAAACGGTTTGAAAATTTTAAGCCATATAAACACAACATTACTGTTTGAAAACACTTTAAATCTAACCAGCTTAAATTTAGGTTTAAGCTATTACCAAACAGACCCTCAAGCTTAAATTTAGGTTTAATAAATCACTTCATCATCGTTAAGAAATCAATTCACTTGAAATGAAATGGATTAAACTCGAAATTAACTCAATACATCTATCAACATGTGTGTGCAATGTACACCTCTGTTATATGATGCATGTGAAAGAAATTAGGACACAATTAAACAAACATGCAATAGATATATATCAAACAGATGAAATTAATTTAATATAGAGTACAATATGTATGTATCACACATATTTAATTCAAGAGATAACGCTGATAATCAAGGCAACAACTGAAATTTTAATCGATTGAGTTCAAAGATAACTGAAATGAGACATTTCCATTTGAGTTCAAGCTGAATCACTAGCACTCGACTCAATGCCAGTTCTAGCCTCAGTAAACCGCCGCCCAAAGGAATGCTTAACAGAGGAAGCCATGGGAGCTAAGAGAGGACAGAAAGGGCCAAGAGCGGTTTTGGTTTCTGGAAGAAAGAGGCATACCAATGGAGAAGTACCTCCTAGGAGCTCACCGGCTAGCGGCAGGCTCAGCTGGTGCTGTTGATGCGGTAGGAACACCGGCGGCGGTTTAGTTAGCGGCATCGGCGGCGGCGTCTGCGGCGGCGGCTGCAGAGAGAATCCCTCGTAGAAGGGTAGAAAAAGGCCAGGCTCTGCATACATCTGTTCTTCTACTCTCTTTTTCTCTCCTCCCCCTTTCGTTAGGCAGTGAAGGTAATGGAGGACATAGAAAGAAAAAGGAGAAGGCACCGCTGCTCCATTTATAGAAGGAGAGAGAGCGACAGAGAGAGTGAGAGAAGCCTGGGGTCCCCCACCATGGCCATGGAGCTTCCAAAAAAATTGCTTTGGTTTTTTACGCCGCGCTCTTTCGTCACCCTTCAATCTTCACGCATCTAACCTAATTCATGATATTGCAATTTTTAAAATTAAATAATTGTCTTCTTTAATAATTTTACAACAACTTGTTTTATTTTTAATTTTATTTTTTTTATTTCACTTGTGTTATTTTTTATTTAAAAGGAAGGTGCAAATATCAGATGAATTATGAATAGTTCACAGTTTAACTTCTTATAATGCTTAAAGCTACTAAATTTATTTAAGATAATTGCATTTAAGTTTCCGATATTCTAAATTTTTTTAATTATCCTATATATTTTGAATTATAATATTTAAATTCTCGAGAATTTATATTTTTACGAGCTAATCCACTAATTTTAAATCATAACGTAAAGATTCATAAATTAGCTTTATTATCGATAAATTAGTGATTTATTATCCTTTGGCCTCTCCATGGTTTAACATTTTACATAATTGATTTAAATAGATACAAAAGTTTTAAGATTTGATGCAAAATTTGTGGACTTAAAAAATCTTAAGATCTATATTATTTATTAAGAGTTAGTCGAGCATAATTACAGGGTAAGCTCTTTATGTTTGAGGTGATATCAAATAGGTATATAACTTTAAAAAAAATTAATAAAATTTCTAAAATTAAGATTAATATTTCAATTAAATATTTTTATTTAATTTAATATATTTTTTATCTTAAATAAAATTTATATTTAAATTAATTATTTAAATATCAAATAACAAAAATATCCTTCTGCTCACGTCTCCCATCCAAGAGGCACTATATTGCATCATGCTTGCTATTTTATATTAAAATATTTAATTTAAATATTAATTTTATTTAAAAATAAATAAATAATTAAATTAATTAAAAACAACATGATTTAAATATTAATTACAGTCTCATGAGCTTTATTTTAAAATTTTTAAAGTTATAAATCTAATAAATATTACTCCAAATTTTAGGTACGTGAATGACATTTATCCTTAGTACTAATTTGATTGTGGAAGAGTAATCTTTCGTTCGCTTTCAATTTATTGATCATGAAGATGGCAATGCCAGCCAATAATCTTCTGTCGAATAAATTATATATCTCACATTAATTAATATAAAATTTCTTCCAAATAACTCAAGATAAATTCTATATAAATGTTTTAAGTATATATAGTGAACGAAAAACTATTTCAGTTCAGTAACAAATTTTAGAATACTTTAAAATTTTACATATCTATTTATGATAACTTTTTATTCAATTAATTGTCAAATTTGATTTAAAAATAAAAATTAATTGAAATCATCTAACCTTAATTAAATCTTAATTTTGTGCTTCATTTGAAGGCCTCGTTTGGTTCTAACTTTTTCTTAGATAAGAAAAAAAATATTTTATTTTTTAAATTTAATAGAAAAGAAATTAATTTTAATATTAGAAAGTATGTAAATGCAAAATACTTTAAATTTTAATATTTATATTTGTATTAAATGTGATAATAAAGTTAATTTTTATAGTTGAAAATCGTGTTGGATAAAAATTTTACTTCGAACCAAATAAGGCCTAAAAGAAAGTATAGCTATATCAAAAAAAATTTTATTGTTATATATGAAAATCATTGGAGAAAAAATAATTAGTTTGAGATCGACTCAGGAAATTAATAATATGTTTTAGTATATAAATTCGAAGATTCATGTACCAAAAGTCCTATGTATTTGAAATTATTTTTTTAAGATTTTATCGTATCTTGTGATTTTTAGTAATTTTTTAAAAAGAAATTTACTTAATTATGAAAAATTATATATTTTATCATTAAAAACAAAATATTACTTATATCACCCTAAAATATTATAAAATTATAAATTTATATAATATTTTGGGCTTACGTCCAGGTCCTTGAATTTAATGCTTAATATCGCACAGGTCCTTTTTATTTTTTATTATTAAAATTTTTAAAATTATCGTTTTACCCCTGTCATTTTCTCTCTTCTCCCAATCCGGCGCACGCGTACGGGCCGCACGGCCGCGCGCGCGTGCACCGGATCAAGAGGAGAGAGAGAAAGGCCGCCTCTCTCTCTCCTCTCGATCAGACGCACATGCGCGGGCCGCGCGGCCACCGGCAGGTCGCGCTGGCGCCGCGCGCGTGCACCGGATATTATAATAAAAAACAGTAATTTTAAAAAAATTTAATAATACAAAAATAAAAAAGACTCATTCGATAATTTATTAAAACTCAGGGAACCGATATTATAATTTAAAAAGCGTGGACCTGTGTAATATTAAGCGTTAAACTCAGAAACCTGGGCGTAAGTCCTAGTATTTTTTTAAAAATATTATTAATTAAATTACTAATATATTTTTATAAATTTTATTATATTGTGTATGATTTACAAGTCTATAATAAAAACTTTTATCTTACTAGATTAAATTTAAAATAAATTTTATATATAACTAATTTACAAAACAAACATTATTTATAGTATTGTATTAAAGTTTTGGGTTTTTACTTTAGGAATTAGCTTTTAGTATTAATATTTTTAATTATGAATTATAATTTGAGCAGTGGCAGGGCCAAGAGCTCAAACTAGAGGATCAAATAAACTATTTATAATAATACTATAATAATTTAAAATTATGTAAATTATAAAATAATAAAAAATTAAAATTTTTACTATCATAAAAATAATATATATAAATAATCTTGTATAAAATTTAATTATATGTGAATTATGGTAATTAATTTATATATTTTTATTTTATTATTAATAATTTTTATCAAAATACATATTTATCTCATTTTTTTAATATTTTTCTAAGAAGTTAAGATTAGAATTTAAATTATATTTTATTTAAAATAAAAGATTTTGATTTAAGAATTCTGTTGCATACCTCAAATAATTAACTAATAAAATAGCTAACCATAACTTAATTTTAATACACTTGATTATTCAATAAATTAAGTGTTAATTTATTAAATAATTTAGTAAATTAAAAAATGTAAATTATGATCAGTAAATTGATTATTTATTAAAGATATATAACAATTTCTTAATTTAAATATAAAATAAGTAAATAAATTTTTTAAATTGAATGAATTCTCACCAACATAAAGTCTATTTATATAATTTATATATTAAATAATTTATAAAAAACTAAAATTTTAAGTTATTTATATAATTTGTTAATTTATTATTACAATTTATGATATGATATTTATTACATAAAACTCAACACTAAAATTTAAAAAAAAAATTAGGTGTTATAATTTAAAAAAAAAAATTCAAGATGTGCAATTGCACCCCTAATTCCCACGTGGCTCCGCCGCTGAATTTTAGGTCTTAAGATTTAGAATATAGCATGTTTTTATTTAAAAAATAATATGAAATTTATAATTTTTTAAAATTTTAATACGATATATATAATATTTTATTTTTAATAATAAAAAATATATAATTTTTTATAATTAAAATATTCTTTGTATAAATGCCCCTCTTTTTAATTAATAATTCATTGATTTTCAAAAAAATCAGTACACTTCATTTTTCAAAGTATATTGAAGCAATAAAACATATAACTTTTTAAAATTTTTTAACCAAAAAAAAAAAAAACAATCCACTTGCCCAATAACAAAGAACCATTACAAGTTCCAATAGTCTTATTTTATTATATAAGCAAAATATTCATACCTTACCCAACCATTTTAAAATAATAATAATAAATATTTTATCACATTTTCAACAAATTTTAATATAAAAAATTTATAATATTTTACATCTTACTTTATTTTCAATATAATTATTAACTCAATTTTTAATTTTACATAAATTTCAATATAAATACATATATAACTCAAAATAAATTTAAAATTTTCATTTTAAATATCGTTCTGATCACGCAACTAAATAAAATAAATTAGACCAGGTTAGTTCTAGTTGTCCGATATTTAGGCCTTGTTTGGTTGGAGGATGAATTTGGGTAAGGAAAGATAAAATAATTTATTTTATAGAGTTGATGGGAAAGAAAATTATTTTAATATTGGGAGGTGTGTAAGACGTGAAATAAAGTTGATTTTAATGTTGGAATTTGTGTTGGATGTGAAATAAAGTTGATTTTTAAGGTTGGAATTTGTGTTGGATGTGAAATAAAGTTGATTTTTAAGGTTGGAATTTGTGTTGGATGTGAAATAAAGTTATTAAAATTTATAATAAATTTAAAATATTATTAAGATATTTTTTTGCCTTTTTTGGGGCTCATGCCAAACAAGGCCTTAGACTCAAATACGATGTAATCGGTTCGAAATTAATTTAGCTTAGCTAACTACAAAAGACATTGAATTAAAACCCTAAAATTTCACTTCTTTGAAAGAAAAATAGGTGACGCCATATGGAGATATTTTTGCGTGCACCGGTGCACGATGCACAAGCCCAATTCACGCACAACACGTGGATGAAAGTGGGCCATGCGTGCTGATGTGTCGTGCACTAATTGGCTTGTGCACCGTGCACGCAAAAATATCTCCACCATATGGGGCCGATAACTGAATAGAGTTACAATCAAATTTATTTCAATTTAAATTCAGAGATTTAGATTTAAAGCCGAGTGTTTTTCGAATTGACTAAAATATATTTAATGAATTTTAAATTATATCGAGTTTAATTTTTAATTTTACTTTTTGATATATAATATTATATATATTATACATGTATTTATATTTAAATATTTTTGATGTGTATAATATGCAATATTTTTATATATGCAAAAATACCTTAGTACATGAATTGAATCAATTTTATTTGAACGAGTTAACTTTAAGTCATAAAAAAAATAAAGTTACATTTAAACTGTGTAAGATACGAACAAATTTTAAATTTTTAATATTTTGCTAACCCTTAATCATATGCATACAGTGCTGGGGGATCCACGTATGTCTGGGGTGCAACTGCACCGCTAAATTCTCTATAATTTTTATAATATATAGGGGTTTTTATCCGTATGACACAAAAAACTTTAATATTTACTTATTAGACACCCTAAAAAATTAAAATAAATAAGTGTGTGTCATGTAATATTTAACTTTAGGGTGTCTAATAAGTAAATATTGAAGTTTTTTGTGTCATACAGGTAAAAATCTCTATATTTTATTATATAATAATATTTTTAATTAATTAATTATTAATTATATATTATATTTAATATTGCACGTCAATTATTATTGCCAACCATCATTGCCTTCATCGATTCCCGTCGATCCTTGTGTTGCTAGTGGTTGGTCTGCATGTCCTCCGCCATTAGGTTCCAGCCAATCTCCATAACCTATGTTCAGCCTCCTCCATCGAGCGACAATTAACGTTTTAAATTTAGTTCAGACATATTTAAGTCGGACTCAATAGCTCGACTCTAGTTTGATCATATACATGTTTGGAACCAAACGATTTTGATTCGAAACACAATTCAATTCAAATATTTTAATTTCAAGTTGGCTCGAGTTGCTCAATATTGACTCGATACAATCAGTATATGTATATAATTGAGATGCACCCGCATACCCTTCTTTAGCTTACGAGAAGTTTTTCCCGTTCAACCTCAATAGTATACTTTAGTTTTAAAATTGTCTCATAAAAAATTTTAAATTTGAAAAGAGACTCACATTTTTTTTAATCTTTATTTCACATAAAATATAAATTTGATATAAAAAATTAATTTTATTTCACAAATCTTAATATTAAAATTATTTTATTTACTTCTAAAAATATATATTTATTATTTAAAAAATAACCCTTCAATAAAATGAAATTGTGTGAGAGAGAGAAGGTGGAGGGGCCACATGAAGAAACAAGAGAAAGGGGGAGGCATATCATGTCCTCCAATTCCTCTAAACAATGTATGACTCATGATATAGAGGAAGAGAGTGAGGAATAAATAAAGTTAAGGGGGCCATCTCTTCATATGCTGTTAAATGAGAAAGAAAATAAAGAAATGGAAATTGTAAATATATTTAAAAAAAAAGGTAAAATAAGCAAAGTTTTTTTTTTTGAAGCTTAAAACTAATAAGCAAAGTTATTAGAATTAATGAAACTTGCTCTTATTTTAATCTCCAATAATTGAGGGCACAAGGAAAGCAAAATATCAAAAAACACATAATGGAGCTTCATGTGGCCTCTAAATCTTGGGAAATCTCTTTTTTTTTTTTTTCATCCCCATTAATTAAATTCTTTTGTAAGTGAAAGGTGAGTTGGTTGATGTCATTCAACAAAAGGAATTAAGGATTTGTAAAAAATATATTTTATTGAAAAGTTTTTCAAAACTTAAATTATTAACACACTTTTGAAAATTTAAAAAAATGTTCTACATTTATTCCCTTTATTTCTCTCATTCTTTGGTCGATTCATTCCTTGAGTTTAAATATAAGAAAAAAAATTTAAAATCACACATTACAATCATTAAATCAAAACAAATAATTGAGCAATTAAATATATGATGTAGTAAACTTATCATTTTATATGTTACTTATTCATATTTGATAAGTTACATTAATTATACATATCACAAAATATATAAAAAATTTACTCCATACTACAATCGTGGTCATGAATAAGTAAAATATTTATAGTATTTTATGTATGCATAATATAATAAAATATTGTGTATAATTTATAAAATTTGAATGAATAGTATTCAAAAGGATAAGTTTAATTTACTACAACATGTAGGTAATTATTTTAAATAATAATGAGATTTTTTTCAGTATCATCTGTAGAAGTTCATTTAAAATGACAGATATGTAAATAATTAAATTTATGTCATTAACAAGTAAATAAAAAACTTTTGAGTGTCATGCTTGTATATTATCCTAAAAAATAGTCACTAACAATAATTATTATTGCCTGAAGAGCATCTCCTCAAGTAATATTATAACTTTCAAGATGATATAAAGTTTTGAGGGTCTCTGTTTGGTAATAAAAAAAAAAGATTTGATTGGAATTTTTAGTTATTTTTTAAAAATGTGTATGCTGTGAAATAAAGTAAGTTTATTATATTAAAAATTATGTATGACGTGAAATAAAGTTGATCGATTTATTGAGAATTGTGTTGGATATGAAATACAGTGATTGTTTAATGTTGGAATTCGTGTGAGATGAGATATAAAATAATTTTTTAAATTTTTTTAAAATAAATTTAAGATTTTGATGATGGGTAATTTTAGCCATGATTTTTAGTTCATTGCCAAACAGAACGAGTTAACACATTCCAACAGGTTATAAGCGAATTACAAGCATGCGATTAACACGAAAATCTCAACTCTTTTTCGGTTTTGAAGAATTTCTTTTATCTCGTTTTGGAGAAAGTTACCAAACAAAGATGTAACTATTCATGATTAATCATTCAACTTTTACATCGATTCAAGAACTTTTACTATTTTATTCAAGCTCGAATCTATTTTTAAAAATGTTAAGATTGAGAATTTTTTTCTTTTTGATAGACATGAATGTTTGAGAATTGCTACATCATAATATTTGCAAATATAGAAATGAAGTGCAGTATTTATTTATTTATTTTTTTGATAGGGAAATGAAATGTACTCTTAAAAACATAGTACTCTTTGCTAAAGAAGGTTAAGTGCAAAAGGAAAATTTCTTATGAGAAAGAGGAAAAAATATTAAATAAAAAAAATGGGGGTAAAATGAGTTTAAATAAGAGTAGACAGACCAAAATAATGAAACTTCAAATTTACACAATTTCGAGTCAATTCAACTTGTCACCGTTGTTTAGTAGTTCATCTTTGCTTAAAACAAAAGTTGTTGTGATTAAATTTCTCTCTCCAACATTGTAAATTGTAATTTTTTCGGAGGTCAAATAACAGATTTGGACTTGAATATTCGATTTGAAATTTTACCCGATTCAAAATTATTAATTTCAAGCAAGTGATTCCCTGTTTGGTCTAGAATTATCATCAATTTGAGGTTCTCAAATTTCAATTTAGATCAGTTAGCTAGAAATCTATTAGGTCATCACTCCTTCTTGTAAGTGGGAATTTAAAGCACACCACAATGAGAGCAAAAAAAATAAAAAGAGAGATTTATATTGGGAATATTTCATTATTAAAAATAAAATATTATGTACGTTACACTAAAATTTTATAAAATTATATGTTTCATGTGATATTTTTTAAAAGAAATTATAAATTTAATTATTGATATATTTTTATAAATCTTATTTTATTGTGTATGGTTCCATAATATAAGCTTTCATCTTAGTAGATTGAGTTTAAAGTAAATTTTACATATATCTAATTTGCAAAATAATTAATATTTAAAGTATAGTACTAAAACTTAAAATTTAAGAATTAAATTTTAATTTTTAATATTAAAATAATTTAATACACATAAATTAATATTTTGAATTATAAGTTATATTTTTAGGGCTCAAAATTTAGAGTGTAATATAATTTTATTAAAAAATAATATAAAATTTGTAATTTTATAAAATTTTAGTATAATATATATAGTGTTTTATTTTAAATAATTATAATTTTTAATATTTAAAATCTCTTTTATGTAAATGCCTTTAAAAAAAAGTTTGAGCTCAGATGAATGATTTGGGGAGGTTGATGGAGACAATATTCAATTCCCACACAAGTCTATCACATCATAAAATACCATCACTCTCCTCTAATATGCTCAAACTATAAGTAGCTATAATGCTTTTTCTTTTGTCAAATTCCCAATTTTTTATTTTTTATTTTTAAGAGAAATACAAAAGCTAGTACCTAAGTTGACTTCTTGCTTAAGATGCTATCATATGGAAGCATTCTACTAGAAAAGATTGAATATTTTTTATGATAAGGTGATTCGGAGCTGTCTAATATCGAGTTTGAATATTGAGCTGATCTCAATTTAGAATCAAAATATCAGACATTATTTTGCATGTTAAAGATATCATAAATCACAAACACGTATATGTAGTTGAATTAGGTTAAATTAATTTTACTTTGTGGCAAGGTGATGTCAAACTATCACCAAACGAGTTTTGATTTAAAACATGGCTTGTCAAAAATTATTTAAATCTTAATTGTAATTAAAGATGTTTTAGTAAAGGAGAAAACATAATATCGGAAAATGAGATACACCATTGATTTCATGCATGTTTAAAATAATGAAAATATATCATCTGCATTCTATGCTCAAAATTTTTAAAGGTTAAAAATTTTTATTGTAAAAATTTAAATATATAAGTATTAAGAGAAATATTTAAATATTTTTTATTACCATTATAGCCTAAAGCTTTTCTTATTTTCTATATTTCAGTCTATAATTAAATTTAATTATTTTAATAATTATTTTAAAATTTTAAAATAAGAACTTAAAAGTTAAATTAAATGAAATCTGTTAAAAAATAATCACATGAAAAAAAAAATTGAAGTAAAGAGACCTAAATAATGTAGTTTTATTTTTGTGCTAAAATATTTCGGTGAAATTTAAATGAATTAAGCTTAACACGGAAGAAATAAACCTAGAATATTACACGTGGCATTTTGAAAATGCAACACGTGGCGTCATTTAAATAATTAGGATTTTTATTTCCCTTTCCTTTTTCCTCCACAGTCCACGTCAATTATCAATCAATTCATCAAGAATGGTGGCTGCCAGCAGTTTCAGATGCTTACAGTCCTCATGGCCATTAATTATTGAGGGTATATTTGTTGTTTACCCGGGTTATGTTTAGCAACATTAAAATTATTTTTAAAGTTCAATCATATATAAATTTTAATATTAAAAATTATTATATTTCATAAATTTTAACTTCAGATTAATCAGCTGTTAGAAATAAATTTTAAATAAAATTAATTTTATTTTATATTCTATATATATATATATATATATTTAATTTTATTTTATATTCTATGACCTGTTTGGTTCGGCATAATTATTTAGCGCAGCACAAATTTCAACTATAAAAATTAACTTTATTTTACTTCTAACACATATACGAATATCAAATTTAACTTTATTTCATATCTTACATGCTTTCTAATATTAAAATATATTTTATTACTATTAAACTTAAAAAATAAAATATTTTGTTTCTCTAGTCTAAAAAAAATAATTCGAACCAAACGAGGCTTATATATATAATATATATATACAGTTCTAGAATAAAATTTAGGGGGCATTTGGTTCAATATTATCTTGATGTTATGTTATTTAAAGAAAATAATTATTTGGTTTAATAACATCTACAAAGAATTTTCTATTAAATTATAAAACTATTAGTTAAAAGATGATATTTAGACGTCATGACATATAAATTACATAACATAACACCAATATAATTAACATCGAACCAAACTCCCTCTTAATTTAATCTTAAATCACACAAAATGCATCGCGCACCTGTTATTTTTGTCCTTATCCAGGTTAATCTAATCAAATAGGCAATATATATGTATATATATTGTTGATGCAAAAAATAGGTCAAAATAGAATGAAATAAGATAATAATTTTTACGTAGAAAATCGAACGTCATCTAGGCGGTTTGCATTCACTAATCGAATATGACTTTTTACAAAGCTTGAGCGTCTCTAGAGATCAAATAAAGAAATAAATACAAGGAAGAGAGAGAGAGAGAGAGAGAGTGCACCTCCATGGATTGCCCTGATTCATCTTCTACCGCTATTTATAACTTGGAGATGAGAAGAAACAATGAGTACAGTCTGTCACGTCTATTACATTAAAGGTATAACACTTATTCTTGCAAAGGACTATTAGATAGTGACCCTCCATACCTTCTTGAATGCTGAGTTAATATAATAGTATAGAGGGTATGATCTGGTGATATCTCCTTGATGAGTTATTAGAAGAGAATTGTTCGATCGACTAGAGGTATTAGAAAAGAGATTACTCTTTATAGAATTATCAACTTGTCATAGTTGAATTGTTCCATGAAAACTATTAAAGAAGAGCTATTCGACTAGGAGTGTTAGAAAAGATATTACTTCTTGTAGAATTATCAGCTCGTCATAGTGAATTGCTCCGTGAAAACTATTAGAGATGAGCTATTTGACTAGTGGTGTTCGAGAAAAAATTATTGTCTGTAGAATTATCAGCTCGTCATAATTGAACTACTCAGTGAAGGCTATTAAGTAAGAACTATTTGAGGAGAGCCATTTGATTACGGCTCTCATAAAAAGTTCCAACATATATATATATATATACAGTTTTTCTTCGATCAGAGGTAGACAAAAAAAATTGGAATCAGTCATATTAGGGAATGCTAGAAAAAAAATCACAAATATTTTTACATGCAAATAAAAAATGAGTGTAAAATTCATGACGAGTTTTTTTGTCAAAGATAACATGCATTAGTAGAGACGTCTGATTTAATATTATTTTAATATTATATTATTTTATTTAAAAAAAAATAACAATTTTGTTTAATAATATGTGTGAATAATCTTATAAAATATTATAGATTAATTGCCATTCAAATGATGATATATAGATATTAAAAAATATAAATAACATGACTTAATAATAAAATAATATTGAACTAAATACTTAAATATAAAGTAAAAAAAACTCGAGTAAGTTGATACAAATTACCCAGCCCTTGCTCTATTGCATCACTAGTCACTAAATGTATCTAAGGGATCAAAATTCGAAGTTGACATTCGATAGATTAGTTGTTGCAGGCTAACAAGAAGACAAAGATGTCAGTAGGCAAAGGTCTAAATCTTATAAAGTAGTATTGAAGAGATGACTTCTAGTACATATATGAAGAATTGATAGTGGCAAAATGTCTAAGATCTAGAGTCAAATAATAATACGGAGTACTTGATCTTTAGTTATCTCTATTCGATTTAGACAGAAATTGCGTAGTATCTTGTCACGTGTACGAAAAAGATACTGTATTAGTGAGAAAATTTTGACATAAATACCTCAATATACATCGAACACACATAATTTTTTTATAAAACTTTATTTAGCCGAGTTAATTTTAACCGTGTCCAAGTTAATTTTTAATAAAATATGGTTTTATTAAGATTTATGAAAATTTTAAAATATACTCATTTTACTTGTTTTTATTTTAAAATGTATGTAAAATATTGTGAAATAAGTTAATTAATTT
Source organism: Apostasia shenzhenica (assembly GCA_002786265.1). Classification (NCBI taxonomy): domain Eukaryota; kingdom Viridiplantae; phylum Streptophyta; class Magnoliopsida; order Asparagales; family Orchidaceae; genus Apostasia; species Apostasia shenzhenica. The sequence continues at coordinate 3,324,473 of KZ451932.1, read as the reverse complement.
ATTGAAATTATTTTAAATGTGAAATAAATTAAATTTTTAATATTTAAATTTTATTGAAATGTAAAATAAAATTTATTTTTATATTAAAATAAAAATAAAATAAGTACTTGAACTTACAAGTCACTTATAAAAAAATATTAATAAATATTTTGTTTAATATTATATTGATATTATCTTATATTATTTAAAAAATAATTATTTATTTAATCTAAAAAATATATATATATATATATATTAAAAAAAATATAAAATTATAAATTATTTAAATAACATAGCATAAGATCAACATAATATTAAATTAAATGACCCTAAAATATTTTATAACATTTAACTAAGTAAAAAAAAAATTTTCAAGCAATGTGCCTCATTCGCCGTAGCTCCACCGAGTCGTTCACAAATGTTATCTTGAATATGTGAATTCGGAAAAATAGAATACACGTATATAGAGAGCTCAAGCTGTGGAGTGAATCTTTCCTCTAACAAAATCTTTTGCTAATCGTTTTCGAGCATAAATATCTTTCATGACTTCAACGATGAAGTTAAAAAAATAATAACATGAGCCTAAATTAAATGTAAATAAAATTTAAAAAATATGAACCAAATATAAGACAAAGACATTATTATCAAAATACTGATATTTTAATTAAAGATAAATAGCAAATATATACACACAGTATTTTTCAAGATTGTATAAATATATATCTTAATTGAGAAGTCATAAAAAAATACATATGAAAGAAAAATAGAAGGACGCAGTTACTGCTTTCAAGTGATAGGGACCCGTTTATACATGAAGACAAATTAGATGTCTTTAATAGCTATTCACTATTTTAGTTATATAATTGTTGAAGCCAAAAAATAAGAAGATTAGAAGTAGAATTTTTACGTGGAAACTGACGAAACGAAAAATCACAACGTCATGCAGCCGACGGCTTTTAAGAGTTTTCAGTATGTTATTATTTTTACAGGGAATTGAGTTACAAAAGGAAAGAAGGAGAGAGTGAGGGGGAGGAGGAGAGAGAAAGGAAGGTGAGGAGCCCTTTTTTCTATTACAATGAAATTTTATAGTCCAAACTGATCCTTGGAGAGTCATTTCAAGGGAATGGTTTCCATCTCCGGCATCAGGCCAATGATGGCCGCTCAATCAGCGCGTCATGACTTCAGTCATACGGATCATACGGTTCAATCAGGTGGTCCATGCCTGTTAAAAGCAGCATGAGGTCTTGTGCTTTATGCTTCGCACGAGCAGTTCGCCGTGGGCACTTCGGCAACAGCCTTTCGTCTGAAGGCATCTCTTCGACTTTCGCCTCTCATCATCGAGTTCCCTTGATGCCGGTGTCATATAGGCCTCCATGTGTACGCTCCAGATGCGCCGGTGTGGATCAAATGCAACAATAATATGTTTGTGAAATGAGGTTCTAAAATTTAATTTCAACTAATTTGAGACCTAATTAGAATTAATTAATCTTCAATAAGCTGATCAAGTGAAAATTTAAAAACTTGATGCTGACGTTGAGCTGAGTGTTGGCTATTGGTTGTGAGAGATTGCAATCTTGCAAACAGACAATCGATGCTTGTGGGAGGCGTGGGGTCCCTTTTGTCATTTACCAATGATTGACATTTTTTTTTTCTTTTGGGGATAGAAATGATTGATAGTTACATATGATTGGGCTCTACAACTCGATGATCGCTCGATAAATAAAATTCCAAGATAAGTTGAACTAATTGTTTTTTTTGATCTGATGTTATATCATATTATTTAAACAAGTTATTTATCATGCAACATTTGTTTAGATATTTTCGTCTCACTCCAAAATGAAATAATTTCATTTGTAAACAGAAACGATAGCTGAAAATTCAGAGAATTTAGACTTTAACGACTAATTATTGTAGATCACCGATTTATAATACACTAACATTGAACCGAACAAAAGATATGTATATAATATAATCATAAAAAGTATTGACATTTAAATAGCAATCAAGGCCCAAAAGGACTTGCCTTTGTTTAATTAAGCTTTCCATTATTATTTTAAGGCCCAAAATGTGCAGTCATTAGATTGGTAGGCCTTTGGGCTGGAAAGCCCAAACCAAACATGATATACTGTCAAGGTTTTGAAAACCGGATCGGCTTCAGAACCGGTAGACTGAAAAGTTCAAGGTTCAATGGTTGAACTAGAATCGAACCGAGGTCGAACCGGGATGAAGTAAAAATTAAAAAAGCTAATAAAATATAATATAAATATAGTTAAGATATATATTATTCCCACATCAACACAATAATTAGACATAAAATGAATGTTTAATAATTGAATTTAACAAATAATATCTTATGTCAATAACTCAAAAAATAATTTCAAGCAAATCGAAATAACAATAACCCAACAAAATATTAGTAAATCACAAATTGAGTATAATATTTAGTACATCATTAAAAGATCTGAACAAATGTATGCTTTATCAATATTAAAATACTAAATCATTTCATTATTTCGTATAACTAAAATACTAAAATACTAAATTATTTCGAAAGGATGGGTGCTCGAGAGGAGAGTGCGAGGCAAGAGAAATCGCGAGTTCGTGACTGTCGCGTAGGAAATTTTTTTTTTTAATTTTAAACTTAACCGGTCCAACCGTACCGGTTCACTGGTTGACCGGTTGAACCGCAATTTAGACCGATTCTGGCAAATTTTAAGCGAATCCAGTTATAAAATTAAACTAGACTGGTTGGCTGACCGGTTCACAGTTCGACCGGTTGAACCGGCCGATCCGGCTCGATTTTTAAAACCTTGTATACTGTAGTATTTACTATTTATTTAATACGTAAACTACATCCGAGCCTCTGAGATTGGAGACATTATTACATGCGGCAATGGTTCGCTCGCCAATCACACTACGTCACGCAGAACTCCATCAACGGCGTTAATGCAAGTTCACCAGGACAGACTATGCAACATCCAAAATTTTAAACTCATTCACCCATGTTTAATTTGAGAATTTTAAGTGAAAGAGGGAATTTGAGAATTTTTTTTATGACAATTAGATTGTTTTGATAACAAAGATCAAAAGTGGTATTTAAAGATAGAGTGGTACTTAAAATAAGTATAATTAATTAATTAATTAATAGTTTAAATATCATTAAAAAAAATAACAAAAAAGCATGTTTCTGACGCCGTCAAGTGTAGCGCTATTAATCAGAAATCGCCCGACGCACAGGTCACTTCATTTTAAAAAAAATTTAAGTACATAATAAGTATTCGTAACGGAGTTATATTTTTTTAATGAAAAAATTATTTTGAAATCTAGAAATAAAACGAATATGTATTTCATCTCATTCTTTAATTATAAGTTTTATATTTCATGATTTTTTGGTAAATTGAAAATCTTAAAATGCAACATCATTATATAGAAAACGTAAATATGAATCTTCTGTTTTTATCCATATTCTATCATGTAGATCTTCTATATTGATCATGTCATTTTTAAATTATTTTTTTGTATTTATTACATCTACATGCTCCTTTGAGCTTGAGCATCAATACTTATATCCAAACATACTTTAAATACACAACAAAACTTGAGGAAATATATAACACAGTAAGATGAATCACAGTAAATTTCTTGAATGAGCTTAAATTATTTAATATAGTTAAAAAATTTATAATAATATACTATATAAAATATGTACATCAACTCTGTCTTCCTCTCATATGTGGTATGGCGTCACTCCCAAACATGCGCATGTCCTTGCTTTTGGTCGCTGGTGGAGTGCATGCGTATGTGCATTACTATTATCGTCATCATCGACAGAGTCCTCTTGTCCCTGCTTTTGGTCGATCAGCAGAGTCGAAGGACCAACATAAAATTGTATTTAATGAAGATCATAATAGTAATAAGCACTCGAACTACTTAGGTCGTACTGTAATGTATGAATTATAAGATTCAAAGGCGAATGCCCGACGAGTTCTCTTAAAGTGATCAGCTTCTACTCCTGCAGAGTGTACGTCTCAGTCAGAGTATGAGTACGCCCAGCCACTAGAGGGAAGTGAAGCTGTGAGCAAACTTAAAAAAAAAAACTAGCAAAAAAACGATATTCTAAAAGAATGATCAAAAGTACAAGACTTCTATAATTTTAAGAAGGGTAATAGCATCTGGGTCCCTCTAGTTTGGTCGTATGTGCAAATAGGTCCCTCGAATATTTAAATGTAGCAAACTGGTCCTCTAGTTTGATGAAATATGCATATAGGTTCTTAGGCCGTAACAGACGTTAGAAATCACTTTCTCTCTCCTCCCTCTCTCTTCTCCCCTCAACTCTCTCTCTCCTCCCGATCGTAGCGCACGGGCGACACTGCGCGGCCTCCAGCAGCAGCGCAGCGTGTGCGAGCGCAGGTGTGGCCGGCGGCGGGACTCTCTCTCCTCCTGGTGGGCAGCGCACGGGCGACGCCGGCGGGTCTGGCGGTCGAGGCCGAGGGTAGTGAGGGCGGAATGGAGGGATTCCATGGCGGGGAGGACGGATTGAACAAGGGAAGTGTCGTTGCCGGTGAGGATCTCGTTGCCGACGGTTATGGCGGCGATCTTGGTTCCAGGAAGGTAGGCATGGACATTGGCGCGGGTCCAGACTAGGGCTCCGTCGGGATCGCGGACCTTGTCGACGCAGCAGTCGGGGACACCGATGATGAGCTCGACGTCGGTATTGGCGAAGGCGCGCAGGACAGAGGGATCGACATCGTAGAGCTTGACGCGACCAACACCGATGGAGCGGAGGAGGGGCGCAACCTTGTTTGGCGACGGGAGGTTGTTGCCGAGCAGGCTGTAGTTGACGCCGACAAGGGAGGCGGAGGTGGCGCCGGCTAGGAGGAAGTGCCGGAGAAGGAGAAAAAGCGCAAGTAGCCCCTCTCTCTCTCCTCCTGATCCCGCGCACGCACGACGCCGGCGCAACCCGCTGAAGACCGCGCGGTGTCGTCCGTGGCCTACGATCGGGAGGAGAGAGAGATGCGGGGAGGAGAGAGAAAGTAATTTCTAACGTCTATTACGGCCCAAGGACTTATATGCATATTTCATCAAACTAGAAGACCAGTTTGCTACATTTAAATATTCGAAGAACCTATTTGCACATACGACTAAACTAGAGGGACCCAGATGCTATTTACCCTTTTAAGAATCAAAATCAAAATTTAGAAAATTTACCTGAAATGGTTAATTTTTTTCTTGACTGGTACACACAAATTATTTTTTAGTCAATTTAATATTCTAGTCCAATCTATTTAGAATATAAAATTTAGAAAATTAAATATATTATTCATCCCATTCATTTGATCAAAAAGAAGTTCAAAAAAATTATTATATTCCAAGTTCATTAACAATGTCAAAGTTAATTTTAAGTGAAAATATTTTTTATTTAGTGTTGTATATAATGTTATGCTTTTTGTAAATAATATTGTCATTATAAATAAGACTAAAGAGTGGGCTAAAATAAAATTCGAGTTATGAAAGATACTTAGACTAAAATTTTTTGTCTTACTATATCAAAAAATAAATGAAAGCACATTTAGTTAAGAAAGAAACACTTGTATTAGTAATTGTCATTAGTAGAATCCAAATAGAATAAATAAAATAAAAAAATATATGTAGTATATTGTGTGATAAAATTTTTTCACTCAAACCTAAAGATAAATTTTGTAAAAAAATTGTAAAACTAACAATATTATATAGTGTCGAATGCTGGCCTACAAAATAGAAATACATTAAATAAACGTCATAGAAATAAAGATGCTAAAATAAATATGTGAACATACATAAAAGAATAAGATAAAAAATGAGTATGTCCACAACAAGGTTAAAATAACCTCAATTAAGGATAAGCTTAGAGAAAGTCGGTTTAAATAATTTAGACATATAAATTGTAGCCGCTAGAAGGTCCAGCAAAGAAAATTGGATTATTAAATCTTTTTCATATAAAAAGAGGAAGATAATGATAAAAAAATATGATAAAAAATTATAAAAAATAATCTTAGACATTTAGAGCAAAATAAAAATTTATTATTTAGTGCAATGAAAATAAATAATACATGTAACAATCTCCACTCAGTAAAATAAGGGCTTAATTGCTGCCAATGCAGTGTTGTATATAATATAAAATAAATTAATTATTATGAGGGGGGGGGGCTAGCAAGCGAAGAGTGAGGAAGAGACAGAGGGAGGAGATTAGGGTATTTTGAGTGTTTTAAAAAATTTAAAAATAAACATAATTAATATATATATATATATATATATATATATATTTATATAGCTAGCCAGAGACCTAGATATCAAATTTTTAAAATTGTAAGCTAGAGTAATATTATGCCTTAAACTAGTGATTTGAATGTATTTACCCTATTATAATATTAGAATTTATGTATGCATTGATATGCTGATAAATGAGATTAAATTGGCTAAATAAATGTAGACAAATTAATTAAAATTAGCTACAGAGATTAGTATTATACACTAAAAAAGAAAAGACAATGACATCGTCCAAAGGAAACAGAGAAAAACAAACTGAGGAAAGTGAACAAGGAGACTATAATCTAGAAGAAGATGATTACTTTATGAGATTTGAATTTATGAACCCTTATTTGGGGATCAAATATAATAACATTACCTAAAGCTAGATATCAATTGTCTAACAAATAGAAAAAAATCTTTTACAAATATATATAACATTTATCATTAATGCCTAATTAATTACCATCTCTCAGCTATGGTGTTATAAAAAAAAAGGACATACTGTTGGTATTACTTGCCTCGCGAAGTTGCATATGGCTTATCATGATCCGGCGGCGGCAGCATCCTTGATGAGCCGGAGGGAGTCAGCTATGTCGTCAAGTAGCTTGTGAGGATCAGGAATGACAAGCTCGTCCACAGCGACTACCACCTTCATCTTGTTCATATAACTTTGAAAGTGAACAGTAAGAGCCTGCCAAAGTTTTAATTTTTAAAGAAATAATTCAATATACTACAAATATGTTTAATTTGGCAAAGTAATTATAAGGAACAATGACAAAAAGGCATTTTGTTCTAGCCACATTGTAAATTACAATGTAACCATTTCGCTTCCTTAACCCCTTTTATCCCCTGAATAACTTGGATGTAATAGAGAATAAAATCTAAGAAAATAGGATGGAAATAATAATACAAAACATTAATATGTGAATAAAATAGTCTTAAGTGAGCGTTTGGTTCAATATTATCTTAATGTTATGTTATATTATCTAAAAAAAAAATGATTGTTTGGTTTCATGATCTATGCAGATAATTTTATAAAATATTATGAAATTGTGACTCAAAAGATAGGATTTAGATGTCAATAATAAATTACTTTTGAATAATGAAAACCTTGCCTCAAGATGTCTTCCTCTTACAAAAGCCTCTCTAACTTCTGTCACAGAGATTGGAAAATTTTTATCTAATACCAAGTGAAGGAATATTATCGTCCAACCACCATTTGATCAAGCAGCCTTGAGATCAAGTTTTGTCATCCGTCATCCTCCATCTCTTTTGGGTTCTTCAAGAAGCCATACAGAGGTAAATGACGGTCCTTACAAACTAGAAAATCCACATGTCGCTATAGAGGCTAGCCAATCTGTTCGACTCTCCATCATCAGGTATACCCAATTAGGTATACTTCGATACCGCTCTCCTCTCTATATCACATTACCCTCTCCTTTGTTCAGGGATTTAATATGTTCAAAGCTCAACATTCACCAAAAATTAAGTAGATTTGAAGTGAACATTTTTTTTAACTCTAGTATCAAATGATGACATACATGTGTGCAACATATATATTGTGTGCATATATATTAGTACAGGTGTGCAAAAAGGAAAATGATGTCTACATATTCAATTAGGTACATATGATATTACATATAAAATCTACATTGCATGTTTAGGTCGTGACAAAAGGCATGGGCATTATTAAACTTAGATTCAAGTTGAAAACGACTTGAAACATTAGTTTTTAATTGACATTTCAAACTCGACTTGAAATCACACATTTTAATCTCAAGATGAGCCCGATTTGCGCAAACTCAACAAAATGACATCTCTAGCCTAGTGTGGATCATGCATGAGCAAGTAACAATCTCGTGGCTCAAGTTCCTCTAGAATGAAGTTGAAAATAATGACATCTCCTTGAGCATTTCTAACAAAAACAAGTTGAAAATAATACTTTTCATCCCGGGTTGAAGAAGCCATAAAGAATTTTCCAGTATCCCATCAATAACACTTATTAAGAAAAATAATACGAGAAAAAGCAACAGAAAGAATTAAGAATATAACTAAAGAGTACGTCAAGCAAGCTATAGTAAAGTATTAGATTTTCTAGAGGAACTACCTGTGGATGTCCATAGACAGTAGGAGCAATATAAACCAAGGGTGAGCCACAAAAACCAACCTCTTCTGTTGGCCCAACCAGATTAGAGAAAGAGAATGAAGTATTTGAAACAATCTTGTAACACAGTAAGGCTGCTGCCTGTAATCATATAAACGAAAAGCCATGAGAATAGTACTTTACAAAGATCTAAACCACTCCAACATACTAGGCTTCTGCGTATGATACAGTTTGTTGAGATAACATCATATGAACATCTTCCGGGTAGATATTTAAAAGAAAATAAATAACCACCACATGAGCCTAGAGAGTATAGAAAGACAACTAGATTTATATGATGGAAATAGTTTTCAAGTGGTGGAGCTTCTCCAAGCTCAGTGGAGAGAGAGCATGCCTGAAACCAGAGAGTTCTAGATTCAAATCTACACCGCAATAATTTCCAATTAATGTGGAGAGAATTGTAGTGTTTGAGGAAAAAAAATCACAAAAAAAAAGTTTACATGCATATTTGGCCATTTCATATAGCTTCAAAAATATAGAATGCCGCCTATTATTGTCTGAAGTCAAACTTTCTCTGTTGAGAGAACTTTACAAACAATGACAACAATGAGAAGATCTTGATTTATATAAAGGTCGAGAATACCAAAGTACCCATAACACGCTAAGTTTCTGCTTTCCTGTCTTAAACTTCTCCAATGCATTTACAATTATTCATTAATAACTACACCATGATAACTTGTTTGTGCTCTGGAGCTTTCCAATAAATCAAGGATCAGGGAGACAGCCTGGAGCAGATTTGCACTCAGACTGCCGATGTTCAGTAGTTAGAATCCTCAAAGTCATTTCATGTTAGTTCGTATTTTGTATTCTTAATGAAATGTAGAACTCAGAATAACACATCTAAACTGCTAGCTAAATTTGCTATAGGGTGGCAATTATGTTTTTTATCAGAAATCCTCGAAAACCATTCAAGTACCAATTAAATCAACTTTGACTTGATTATCTAGTGAACCGAACATGATTGGCTCGAAATCAAAATCCATTCAACTTGATTTTGAATTAGTTATCAAACTATAAATATACATTTATTTAAGCCTCTATAGATGAGTGAATATGTATTTGACGTGTGCCAACAAAAGCGTATGCGAGGAAAAAAGGCACACGCATACAAAATATAATTCAAAGTTCAATGTTGAAGCAAACTTTAATCAACCTCAAAGATAGTAGTTCTCATAGTTCAACTTCAAATAACTTCAAAGCCAACTCAAAAAAAAAACTACTCATTGACTCAAATCTAGCTAGACTCAAAGCCAAAATATTAAGAATCAAGTTGAAGCAAACTTGCTTAAAGTCAGACTTGATGCTGGCTCTAGTATGGCATTACCCACATTGTCATCTGTATGTCTATGGCAATTATTTGATACTCGGATAGCAAGCATGCCGATAAATTGCATCCTCAAATAAAGAGCAAACTTAGGTAAATGACACTAACTGGATGCTTTTTCAGACCAAGCACCACTGATTTTCAGACCAAGCAGATGAGGTTAAACGTGCTACCAGCCATATAGGAAGAAGGAAAAGAGAAAAAAAAAGAAAGAAAATACCAACAAGTACCTTAATGCCCAAGGTCTTAACAATCAGCAAAGCAGAAGCATAAGTGAACATCGCCTCCAACGATTTCTTTTTCCTCTCTGCTACTGCTGTCCCCTTTCTGACATATTCCAATGGATTATCACACTTCATTACAGGGAAAGGAAGCAGAATATACCCCAACTGGTTACCCCACTTGGCTCCACTTCCTTCCTTCATCATTTCTGCTAATTCCTACAGTTCACAAGGAAATATAACTATAATCGGAAACTGTACCCAGAAAACAATGAAGAGGAAGGAAAAGAGAGAATTTTCGCAGACTTGAATTCCCGTGGTTGGACGAATATTGACGAGCAGGGTACTCCTGATCCGCAGGTTTTTGGGAAGAATGCTGCCAGAGGTTCTGCTGAGATAACGAGACAGAGCGGCTGACATAACTCCCACCAGAACATCATTAATCGTCTGTGGGGCATTTCCACGAACAGTTAGCTTGCATACGGAAAGCAATGAATTACTATTGAGATAGAGAAATGAGTACGAGAAGATTACGCAACCCATGTCGTTCTTTATAGCCTTTAGATCATCAAGGCACAGGGTGCGGTGGACGAACCTCTTCGGTCGATTCTCAACGCCATGCGTCCCCTTGATCGCCGTCTTGGTGTCCTTCAAAATGGCCGTAGAGGCGACAAAGATGAACATGTCGACGAGAGTGTTCCATGCGTAGACGATAATGGTCCAGAGCCACAAAAGGAGCACACGGAGGCCGGTGCCGGCGGCCGCCACAGCGGGACGGCGGCGGGCCTCAGGGATCGATGGGAGGGATAAAGGATCGGAGGTGCGGCGGGTGCAAGCAAGAAAAAGAGACATAAGAGAGATTCCGTCGCCTAGAGAGTGGTGGATGCGGAAGATGGCAACGCAGGCAGCTTCCGAGGTGCGCACCGCGAGGATATGGAGGTCCCATAGCGGCCGAGAAGGATCTAGAGGGGAGCGGCAGAGACTAGCGGCATAATCCTCTACCAGACGGTCGCCTTCGGTGGAGTCGCCGCCGCCGCCGCCGCCTAGATCCGGGTACACGACGTGGTCGTCAAGGTTCACCTTGGTCCGGACCCATCGCAGGCCGGCCTTGCCGGTTACCTATAAATGAAACGAATTCTTTTGGATAATATAGTAGTTAAAAATTTTAATGTAAAATAAAATTATTTTAATATTCAGAATTTGTTAAGTTGGGATAGAATTAATTTTTAATTTTAAAATTAATATTAAATACAAAATAAAATTATTAAAATTATGATAAATTTAAAATAAAGATTGAACTCTTTTTGAGTTTTAAATCAAACAATTTTTTTATCAATTATGCAAGTGAAAGAAGAAAAAAACATTATTTTATAAATATTTTGGATCATATTTAACTTCTCAATTAAATTCATTTTTGATGTGCTTTTTACATCAATTGCATAATTATATTCACCAACGTATTCACTAAGGACTCGATTTTATAGTGTAATTCAATTGCATTATTATTAATTTAATTTGATTAATAGTTAATAAATTATTAATTAAATAAAATATTAAAGTAAATTAAAAATAAAATTACTCAAAGATTTTATTAGATCACATTATGATGTTTCATCTCACTAAATTTGGCATTTGGTTGATCTTAGCATTCCATCTCTTACTTTCTTTGTTCAAAAAATTTATAATAAAAATATAAATATTAACATTTCAAAATTATATTTAAAAAATAAAAATATGATGGCATAATATTAAAACATTAATAATTATATTTTAATTGAGATTAAATAATAGTGCTTTTACAATTTTGGAGACTAAAATCAAGGATTTTAAATGTTGAGACCGATTATCCATCATCCAATCTTTAGAGAAAGTATTGCGTACGATAAGTAATCCACATATGTGGTTCGCTCGTCAATCAAGCAGTGTCACATAGAGTGAGCGAGCCCATTGCACGGAGAACATTATTAGCGGCATAAACTTAAGTTCGGCAAGATGGACAGTACAATCAGCCGACCAATCAACCGACCGAATGGTCTATTCAACCACCAGAAAAATAAGTATTAAAAATAGGCATATGTCCAAAAAAATAAGTACAGCTTGAAATCACGTAAACATACGTCCAAAATAATAAGTATTATATATATTTATATTCTTTTTAATTGATACATACCTGATTTTAACTTATATCTATTTTTTTGGACATATATTTACTTTTAATACTTACTTTTTCGATGGCCAAACAAGTTGTCTAGTCAGCTGACAAAAGGGTTTGGTCGGGCCAACCAAATAATCTGATCGATTGGTCGGATAGCTTTACTGTTATATGGAGCACAAATATCAATATTTAGTTCCCTTTGGCTATATTCAATGTCGAATTAGAGACAAAATTCACCTAATTTTAAGTTCAATTAATTTGTAAAATTAACTAAATCTCAAACTGTGAGAAAATTGCTTGTACACACATCCAAATCTCAAACCTTGCCTATCTATTTTAAATTTTGTAATTATATTTTATAGTATTTTTATTAGTAAAAAGGTTATTAAAAAATAACTTAAGTGTAATTGTAAAATTTTAAAGTGATGCATGAGAATATTTAAGATATTTTAAATACAATATAAATTAAAATCACATATATATATATATATATATATAATTTTCAAAATCAGGTCTAGTCAAACTTCTTTTAAAGTCACACTAAATTTAAAAAAAAATCAATGCATGTGACTCCAGAATCTAGCTAAGTTTTTTTTTTTTTTTTTGATAAAACAGCAAAGTTTTTTTTCATAATTAATATATATAGCTGGGAGACTCTTCAAAATTGTTTTCGTCAGTTAAATTTGGTCTGACCTGAGATGATTTTTTAAATTGGATAATTTATAATTAATTAATTAATAATATGAGCATAATTAAAAAAATTAACAAAAAGAGCATATTTTGGACTGCGTTAACTTGCTGCCGTTAGTTAAGAAGTCGCCCGCGCGCCAGGCGACTTCCGTTAAAAAGAAGTCGCCCGTGCGTTGGGCGACTTCTGCTTAATTAAAAATAATTTAATTTAATGTACTTTAATTTAATTTTTATTTATTTAAAAAAATAAATTAATATTAAAAAAAATACTACATCTAAATATATTAATGTTAAAAATATAAATTAAAGTAATAAATTAAATCAAATAGGCATTTAAAGTGAGATTTTATATTTTTTTATAATGTAAGATTTTAAATGTTTTAAGTGTGTATAGCGTAATTAACTAAGAATGGATGGGTAAGACAAATAAAATAAAATTGTGTGGCATGTAGGTAATTATCTCAATAAAAAAATAATGTAAAAAAATTATAATAATAAAAATAAATCAGAGAATAGATATATGATTTATTTATTTTAAATAATGCATTCTTAAATCTATAAAAGTGAAAAGTGTATTTTATCACCAAATAAAAAGTGATGATAAAAACTTTATAAAATTAAAAATATATAATAATATAACAACAACAATCAAGTCTTAATCTCACTAGGTAGGGTCGGCTACATGAATCTTTTGTTTCCATTATGCTCTATCAGTTACCAAATTCTCATCTAAGTCTAAGTAACTAAAATCACTCCCTATAATTTATTGTCATGTTTTCTTTGGTCTCCATCTTTCTCTTTGTACATCGGCCTACGATTTATATATCCAAATCATCTAAGCCGACTTTCTCTAAGTTTATCTTCAATTGGTGCATCATCAACTTTCTTTCGAATATACTCATTTCTCATTCTATCCTTTCGTGTATATCTACACATCCACCTTAGCATTCTCATTTCTGCAACATTTATTTTATTTGTATGTTTCCTCTTTGCAGATCAGCATTTAGCACCATATATCATCGTTGGTCTTACTACAATTTTATAAAATTTATCCTTGATTCTAAATGAAATTTTTCTATCGCACAACATGCCATAAGCATTTCTCCATTTTACCCATCCTGCTTGAATCCTGCTAATAACATCATTATCTATTTCACCATCATTTTGTATGATTGATCCAAGGTATCTAAAGCGCTCACTCTTCTTGATAATTTGATCACCAATTGTTACATCTTCAATATAAGTATTTCTTTCTTGACTAAATGTGCACTCCATATATTCAATTTAGATCTACTGAGATGAAAATATTTAGATTTTAGAGCATTCCTTCAAAGCTCTAGTTTCGCTTTAGCTCCCTCTTTAGTTTTCTCAACAAGGATAATATCATCTGCGAAGAGCATATACTAAGGCACTTCATCTTGGATATGTCCAGTCATAACTTTCATAATCAAAGCAAAAAGATACGGACTTAAAGCCGAGCCTTGATGTAATCCAACTGTAATAGAAAAATTCTTAGTCAAACCTCCTTGTGTTCGAACACAAGTAACAGCTCATTCATACATGTCTTTAATAACTTGAATATAAGCAGTGCAAATCTCTTTCTTTTTTAAAACTCTCCAAAGTACTTTTCTTGAGACTTTATTATAAGTTTTTTTCAAATTAATAAAAACTAAATGTAAGTTTTCCTTTTTCTCCTTAAATTTTTTTATTAAACTTCTTAATAAATGAATGCTTCTATAGTAGATCTACTTGACATAAACAAAACTAATTCTCAGATACCTTAGTATTATGGCGTAATCTTTATTCGATCACCATCTCCCAAAGTTTTAAAGTATGACTCATTAATTTAATTCTTTTATAATTAGCACAATTTTGTACATCGCCTTTATTCTTATAAATAGTTACTAATATACTCTTTCTTCATTCATTTGACATCCTTTTAGTCTTCTCCATCTCCTAAGCACTTCCAAACATCTATTAGAATATTATCTCGTCCTATTGTTTTTTATGCTTCATCTTTTTTAAAGCTTTTCAAACTTCAGCTTTACTAATACATCAGATGTATAAGTAATTTTTACTTTTTTTGGGTGCTTAATTCCGTAAGATCAATTGAATTTTCACAACTTTCATTAAAAAGCTATTGAAAGTAACTCATCCATTTATCTTTGATATCGTCTTCCATGAAAAGTACTTTTTGATCTTCATCTTTAATACATTTTATTTTAATTAAATATTTAGTTTTTCTATCTCTTGCCTTGACAATCCAATATAATTGTCTTTCTCCTTCTTTAGTGTCTACCTTCTTATATAAATCCTCAAGAGTCATATTTTTTGCATTGTCTACTGCTTTCTTAAATTCTCGTCGAACCACTTATATTTCTCCCACTTATCTTTATTTTTATTTTTAAACCAATCTCTATAACAAATATTCTTCTCCTTAATTTTTTCATATACATTATCTTTCCATCACTAAGTATCTTTATTATTTGGGATCATTCCTTTGGATTCTCCCAGCACATCCTTCGTCACTTTACGGATATAATTAGCAACTGTAAACCACATAAGATCAGTTTTCTCATTAATATTCTATTGCCCAAGTTCTAGAATCTTCTTCTTAAATATACATTTGTTCTCATTCTTTAGATTCTACAATCGAGTCCGAAGATAGGATTTTGACTTATTATTTCTTCTCCAATATTTTATCTCAAAATCTAAAATCATTAATCGATGTTGGGTAGTCAAATATTCACTTGGAATGACTTTACAATCTTTACAATCCAAGCGATCTTGTTTTATTATAAGAAAATAATCAATCTGAGTTCTTGAAGTTTCATTCTTGTACGTGATAACATGCTCCTCTCTCTTTTTGAATAATGTATTAGCAATTACAAGATTATATGCTGAAGAAAACTCTAAAATAATTTTACCCTCCTCATTTATCTCTCCAAAATCATATTCACTATGAATACTATTAAATTTCTCAACAATACTTTCAACATGTCTATTTAAATATCCTCTAATAAATATTTTTTTCTCCTGAGGTATTTCTTGTATTAGCTCTTCCAAATCATTCCAAAATTTTTCATTTATGCTCGCATCCAAACCTACTTAGGGAGCATACACAACTACAATGTTAATAATCATTCCATTGATTATAATTTTTAAAGCCATGATTCTTTCACAATTTCTCTTAATTTTCATTACGCGATCCTTCAAGCTTTTATCCAGAATTATACCTACTCTATTCTTATTTTTATTCTTACCATAGTACCAAAGTTTAAAACCTAAGCCATCAATTTCCTTAGCTTTCTCTTCAACCCATTTTATTTCCTACAAGCACAAAATATTAATCTTTCTATGAATCATAATATCCACAAACTCCATTAGCTTGTCTGTCAGACTGCCTATATTCCAAGTTCTTAATCTAATTCTACTGACTTGAGTTCTAGTATGATGGACTAGCTTTTTTACCGCATTCGTCCATGATGTCAAGATCCTTGCTCACTTTTCACTACACCCGGGCGCCGATGCAGCGATCCTTACTCATTTTTCACTGTATTCAGACAATACAGCGCATCGCTTCCACGGAACACCCTAGCTTTAGCGCAATTTTCTAAAGGATTCATGTCATGATTGATTCGACAAGTTTTACGCTGGCTGTTGACTGCCTAACGCAACTCTCCGTGTTTCTCATCCAGGACTTGGGACCCGACAACGACGCATTTAAAAATATATAATTATAATAAAATATAAATTTTTATTTCAAGCCATAAAAATTTAATATCAAAAAATTTACATTATATTATATTTTATATAATCCTTCAAAACATCAATTATTTTATTTTATATTTTATATATAAATTTTAAGATAATTAACTTTCTTTATTTCTTATCGTACATATATTTTAAAAAGAAGCTAAAAATCATTTTCATAAAGTCAATTTTCCTATAAATTCTTAGCAAGCCCTAGGATTATACTGTAAAGTCGACCAACCATTTAATTTAATATGGCATAAATGGATTACACAATAACAGTGTATGAAATATAAATCTAACTTAAATTTATAATCTAACTTATAAATTCACTAATACTTTTATAATTTATAAGCAATTCACTCTTATTTCTATTATATTAAATTATAATATAAAAATTTATGTGGCAGCATATAAAGTATATTAAAGATTTTGGACAGTACACTTATAATAAAGAGTTTTGGAAGTGAGTAATGTGCAAGCATAATTTATATGAAAATCATAAGCTGTAAAATCCCCTTCAAATAAAGGTTTCGAAATTTTAATAATTTTATTTTTATGATTAATATAAATTATAATATTAAAATTTTATTTTATTTTATATTGTTATTGTTTTGATTGGCGTTTAAATTAATTATAGTCTTTTTTTTCAAATTTTTTATTTAAAAAAAACTATTTTTTAATATATATATATATATATGATGAAAAATAAAATTAATTAAGCATTAGAATATTAAATAAAATTAATTAATAAATTAGAATTTATATAAACTATTTTATTTTATTTTTTAAAATAGTCATACTTAAAATACTAATTGGGGCATGCACTAGCCAAACAAATGAAATTTAATATTAAATTTAACTTTAATTTAATCGAGCGTACCTGGACGCTGGAGAACCGGGGGTGGCGGAGGAGCGTGGCCTCGAGGCCGGCCTTTATCTCCTCGCCGACGACCTTCGCGAAGCCGAAGAAGGCGATGATGTGGCAGTTAAGCTGAGGCTGCCGGAAAAGTCTCGCCGCCGGGCTCAACGGCTCTCCATCCTCCTCCGAGGTCGAGGAAGAAAGGCAAGGCCTCGGAATCCTCACGGCCAGCCGCGGCTTCCGCGTCCCCTCCGTCTCCTCTGCAGCTCCCATCGCTTCTGTGAAGCTCGGAGAAGAGTCAGAGATTGGGGGCGGGTTGAACGATTGAGCGACCTATATTTCAAGGAAGCAGCCATAAGGCAATTACGAATTTACCCTTCCAGCGTCAAACATGTAGTTTGGGCCCTGAGGTTGAAAGATTATTGTAAATTGATCTAAACTTTTTCCAACCTTTAATTTGAGTCCCTAATGTTGCAAATACTCATTAATTTTAATCTCAATTAAAATATAATTACTTATTTTTTACTATTATATAATAAAGCTATTCTCATTTATTAATTTTATAGATTTAGAATATAATTTTTAAATATTTATATTATTACTTTTAGTTTTAATTAATTTTAATGCAGAAAAAGAAAAATATAAGAAAAATTAAATTTTAAATTTTTATCAAACTTTTCAAAAATGATAATAATAAAAAGTATTTTTTTTAAAATATATAAATTATTTAAATTAACCAAAAAATAATCAAATTTTGTATTTTTTTCTGAGAAAAAACTAATAGAAATGTTAAGATTCTAAAATAATAATCACAACTATAGCACTTTTATGGCAATAGAAACTCAAATTGAGATTTTATAAAATTTAGATCAATTACAATGCTCTTTCAATCTCAGGATCTTGGATGCAATTTATTCTTTTTGTTGGTAGTTCCATTAAACTTTTATACAAGCTCATAAAAATGAAAGCATAACATTGGGTCTTTTCCATCCAAATTTTTTTCATATACGTTCTTTTTGTCGAATTCCATTAACTTTGTTCATTAAATTGCTATTTTAAAAAATTTAAAATACATATTTAAAAATTAAAAATATGATTTAAGTGTTTCTTATAACCTTAATTTTTATTTTTTTAGTTATATCCTAGCTTACAATAGTAATTTTTTATATTTAACATGTATTTTTATTTTTAAAATAATAAATTAAATGTCAAACTTAACAGAATTTGTAAAAAATAACTCATATGAAAATAATTTTGAATAAGAGAAACTTAGATAATAATATTTTATTTTTATGAACCAGTATAAAATTAAGAGTCGATATCTACGTAACATTTTTTTATTGAACTTGAATAAAGTGTAGTACTTGACTTAAGTAAGTACGGTGATTTAAAGTTAATAGTATTTTAATATTACGTCACATTATTTAAAAAATTTTATTATTTAAATTAATGATATATTTAAATAATATTATAAATAATTATTAAATTATCATTTTAAAATAATATTTAAATATTATTAAAATTTAAATGAGATTTATATTAGATGATAATTTTGAGTCAAATATCCCTTAATTTAATTGAAATATAATTTAATTAAAATATTAGAATTATTAGTTATTCATGTCTTTTATATCTTGATTATTGAATAGAGTGTAATGACTGTAGCAACAATAGTTCGATCAAAAATGGCCTGTGAGACACTTGAGTCCAATTCAGGAAACTGGGATTTCATTAATCTTAACGACTATGTTAACATTTTCTCCTCTCAGTAGGATCTCTCACTCCAAATTGAATTAAGATCAATTTTGATGACTACGTAATACTGATATTTTTATGATTTCTATAATGCTACTTAAATATATTATTAAGTTAAATAATTATTTACAATAAATGATGTTACATAATAATACTATGATAATGTTAACCCAAATATAACCAATTACAGCTTAATTACATAAATGACATGGAAATATTATTAATTTGTAAATAAAACATTGATAACATTTGGAATACAAATTAACTAAGCGAAATATTGAATTCACCACATCCTAATAATATCAACATGAATCTCAATTTTATTATCGAAAAAAAAACATGAATCTCACTCTATGAATGAAAAACCTACTAATAATTTATGAAAATTTCAAAGATTTTACCGTTGCTCAGGTGATGTTTAGAGATAATTTTGGCAAAATATCATGTCTTATATAATGTATATATATATATATTAAAAAAAATTTAATTCCATCCTACATAAATTTTAATATAACATCACTCCTTACATAAATATCTAAAAAATAATCAACATTATTCACACTCTAAATAATATTATATATAATTAGTTGATTTTGCTTCTCATAATTCATGTATTTTAAAATTTTAATTTTAGTCAAATTTTTATTTTAAAATTTTTTCATTCTTAAAATAGTAGGATAAATTTGACAAAATATGTATGGATTTAATGGTGTGGATAAAAAAATTATAAAATTAAGTATTAATATGCAAAATTACAAACCTACTATTGCATTTATTTCATGCCCCAAATAGCAATTCTCCAGAGGTGGAAAACCGTAAAATTGGTGAACAGCTCAACGGATTTGCAATCCAGATCCAACAAAAACCAATTATGGTAATTCATTAGCTTATAATTTCTGAGAATGAACTTAAGCATATAAATTATACAAATTTAAGATCATTTTGTAATTTCTCCTCAATAATTAGTTCAATTGATGGCTGAAAGAGGACGGCAATTAAACAGTTGACGATGATCCATCAACTACTGGGGAAATTTGTCTTCCCACGGCAGAGTTGCCGGTCTCCTTAAGATAAATACATTAATTAATTAAAGTAAACGCACTAAAAAAAATTATTTCATCTTTTGTTGAAATTTTATCCAACTATTAACACGTGGTTCCTGCGCTGCATCCTAACTATACACGTGGCGCTTAGTTGGCCTCCACTTCTTTGACTTATTTGCTGACTCATCTGTTTGACTTTGCAGGACCTTTGACCAAGTCAAATCTCGGACACGAGATTTCAATCTAACCTCGTGCCCGATAAGCCAGGATCATCCCTGGTAACATCGAGTACGAGGTTACAGAGCAGTGTCTGTCACAATCAGCTCCACCTAACCGCGTCGTTTCCCGTACAGGGCACTTTTTTTCCAGACCCGCAAATCAAGGATCCACATGCTCCAGCCATCACGGGTCTTCAGAAGAAGTACAAATATTAAAGGATATCACTCTCCTTTTACGGCTCCAGACCTCTCCGGTGGCCGACAAGCGGCGCGAACCCAGCGTTTGTCCACCGTCTTTTCTCCGGAAAACCCGGGTGAAGCCACACACTCCACCAGCTACAAATACCGCTGAACAGTTCCCCACAAAAAAAGAGAGAGGCAGAGGCATCAAGAAATAAGAAAAAGATCTCTTCACTCTCATTGTAGGAGAGCCCCAATTGTGGAGCTCTCTCATTTTCTCTTCTTTCCAAAGAAAACACTGTACAAGCCTTCAAGACTATCTTTCTTCATTAGTGAAGCCCCTTCGCTGATCGTCCGGTGGACGTAAGTGATTTTCTCCCTGAACCACCTTAAACCTCTGTGTGTTTCTCTGAATGCTCTGAATTCACTCCCCTGCTAAGCGTCCGTCATCCCTTTGCGCGTCACCGTCTCCCGGAATTCTCTTTCTCTCTGGTGTTTCCTGGGACCTCCACATCCTACGTCAACACCAACTCACCACTAAAAATTATCTCATTTTGTATTCAAAAAAAGAATAATATAAGAGAGCTTTTACCATTGTTGGCGATGTAGCTTACGATAATAAATCTATCAATGTCTGTTAAGACCAACAACGAAAGAAAAAATCGATTAAAATAACTAAAGAATGAAAACATGTTTAAAAGTTTTATATGAAACTCGAGTATTTGAGAGAAAAATAATGATAAAAACTTGATACATTAAATTTACTGAAATAAGAGATAATACAATTGTACTTCCTTTAAAATGATTTAATACAAACTTCATGATATTAGGCACTAATTTCTACTGATTAAAATAATTTATAAGAATAAGCATCGAAGGTAATGATAATAACAATATACTGAGTAACTCATTTGTTATGTGACTCAAAAACTAATATTTTTTAATAAAAATTTTGAAAACTATATATTTATGAGTTTATACAATTTGTAACGGTCGTTGGTCTTTATTTGGGATATTTTGAAATAATTATTAATTAATTTTTTAAAAACTGATATAACAAATTCTCATTAAAAATTAAATAATATATTTTATAAGTTTTTTATCAAGAATTTTTTTTTATATATAATTTTGCCTTAGTCGCCCACGGCGCACAGCAAACGGGCGATCAGCATTAATGTTATTGCCGGACTCTTTTAATTAATTAATTGAAAATTAGAATCTAATTATATAATTACTTCAAAGAAAATGCTTAATAAATGATTGACCTCAATGTTCGTGTTCCAATCATACATTGTTTTTGGAATTTACATACACATAAAATTCATATATATTTAATTATAAATTTTTAAAATTAAATATTATTTTTTTATTATTTTTTTAAATATAAATATTAAATATTCTAAATATATTAATATTACATACGCAACACAATAGTATTTATTTATCATTTACTTTCTGACTCAATCTAATTATTATTATATTAGTCACTTATTTTTTAATTTAATCTAATTATTATTATATTAACCATCAATTATATTTAGATTAGTTGTCAATTATAATTTATTAATATAAATATTTTGTAAATAATTAATAAATATTATGTATTATTCAGTAATATAAAATATTAATAATATTACTTTAATAATTTGATATTGTTAATATTTTAATTATTAAATCATATTTAATATTTATTTATCAAAAAAATCTATATGAAAATTATGATTAAATTCGATAAGACGTGATGAATGAATAACTATCATGTAAAACAAATAATAAATATTTATTTAAATATTTTTAAAATAATATTAATATTTTAAATATATAATGCGCAGATAGACCGTTTCATAATGAGCAAAAAAAAAAAAAAAAAAAAAGATAATCGGCGTTTGGCGGCTCCACAGAAGTTCTTCATTCCTAACCCTCACCAAAACCCTTCTTCGCCCCCTAGCGTCGCTCTCCGAGCCAATCGCCATGGCTCTCTCCAAACCCTACTTCGCCCACCTCCGAAGCCTCAAACCTGTGCCCCTCCCCTTCCACGGCGGTGGCCGCCTACGCATCGCAGCGCCGCCCCTCCGCCTCCTTTCGTTCGCCACTCCTGAGGAGGCCGCTGCCGAGCGCCGTCGCCGCAAGCGTCGTCTCCGCATCGAGCCACCTCTCTCCTCCTTCCGCCACCAACCTTCCCCACGCCCTCCTCCCTCGTCCAAAAGCCCTAACCCTAACGCTCCCAAGCTCCCCGAGACCATGTCCGCCCTCGCCGGCAACCGCCTAAACCTGCACAATCGCATCTTGACCCACATCCGCGAAAACGATCTCGAGGAGGCGTCGCTCCTCGTCCGCCACTCGATCTATTCCAACTGCCGCCCGACGATTTTCACCTGCAACGCCGTCCTCGCCGCTCTCCTCCGCCAGTGCCGCTACTCCGACCTCCTCTCCCTCCACCGCTTCATCACCCAGGCTAGCGTCGTCCCCACCGTCATCACCCACAACCTCCTCCTTCAGGCCTACTGCGATTGCCGCAAAACCGACACAGCGCTCGAGCATTACCGCCTAATCGTCAAGGACGACGCCGCCCTCAACCCTTCTCCTACGACTTACAGGATCCTCGTCAAGGGCCTCATCGACAACAACAAGGTTGACCAAGCCGTGGATCTTAAGAACGACATGCTCTCTAAGGGCATCTGCCCGCCAGATCCCATTGTTTACAATCTACTGATGACTGGATTTCTAAACAATGACGAGCCTGATCGTGTTCTAGATCTGTTCCAAGAGCTGAAGGAGAAGCTTGGGGTAGGTGATGGTGGGATTATCTATGATGGGATTGTGTATGGGAATCTTATGAAAGGGTACTTCAAGAAGGGGGAGGACAAGGAAGCCATGAATTTGTATGATCTCGTTCTAGGAGAAGGATCTAAGGTTAGGTTTGGTGCTGTGAGCTACAATTTGGTTCTTGATGCATTGGCGAAGAACCGGCGATTGGACGAGGCTATTGGATTGTTCGAGCGGATGATGAAAGAGCATGACCCCCCAAAGAGGATTGCAGTGAATTTAGGAAGCTTTAACGTGATGGTGGATGGGTTCTGCTTGGCGGGACTGTTTGAGGAGGCAATGGATGTTTTCAAGAGAAGGATGGGGGAGAGGACTTGCAGCCCAGACGTGTTGTCTTACAACAATTTGATCGATCAGCTTGGGAAGAATGGCTTTGTTGCTGAGGCCGAAGAACTTTTCAAACAGATGGGTGAGAGGGGATTCAATCCTGATGAATACACCTATGTTTTGTTGGTAGAATCTTGTTTTGGAGCAGGAAGACCTGATGATGCTGTGGATTATTTCAATAAGATGGTGGAGTCTGGTTTGAGGCCTAATGCTAATGCTTACAACAAGGTACTGGGAGGTCTAGCGAGCATCGAAAGGCTTGATGAGGCGCGGGGGTTCTTGGACCGAATGGCGGAGAGAGAAGTTCCGCGGAATGTGCAGAGTTATGAGATGCTGCTGAACGCTTTCTGTGAGGCTGCGAGGCTGAATGATGCACTCAAGACATTGAAGGATTTGTTGATGGATGAAGGCGTTAGCCTCAGTGAAGAGATGAAGGAGCTAGTTGAAGGAGCACTGAGGAAGCAAGGAAGGGCGGAGGAGTTGGGAAAACTGTTTGAAGAAGTCGAGAGGGAGAAGGCTGAGGCGGCTGCACGGGCAGCCGAAGAGAAGGAAAGAGCTGAGGCTCTTGCCAAGGAGGAAGAGGAGAGGAAGAAGGCTGAGGCCGCCGCGAAAGAAGCAGCTGCTGCAAGAGCGAGTGCTGCTGCTATTGAAGCTGTTTTGGGAAGAAAGAAAAAGACAGAAAGTAAGGAAGAGGAAGGGTCTTCTCCAGCTAACACTGCTGCCATTGCTGAAACAAAGGAAGAAGCAGCTATAAAGAATGAAGCTGATGAGGCGCTTGGGCAAGGAACAGCCTCATGAATGGAATTGGGTTCTCTTAACAGCAGTTCTCACTGCATGCAAAGTTTGCTATAATTTGGTTTTACAGGATTCAAAATTGTTTCTACTGCTGTTGGTGTTTTCTGAATGGTATCTATTGAGCTTGAATTGATCTTGGAAAATGGTTGGTAACTTTCTTTGTTAACTACAGCTTTAACAACTTCACTGTGCAGGATTGTGTCTAAATGATAATTATTTTTTGAACAGGTTCTATAGAATATAGTTATCTATAATATGTACTTGTTATTGATTGTATAATTCACATACAAGATGTATTCAGGCATCTGCTCGCATTGAACAATTGCATACTACGAGCGGAATCCGAAAATTCTGTTGAAAATGAAGAAATGCTGTTTGCAGATCTCACTTGTAAGAGCCGGAATAGTAACAATGAAAATAACCTGCTCCATTGCAATGCCTGTTTGACAATGAACTAAAAATTATGGCTAAAATTACCCATGATCAAAATCTTAAATTTATTTTAAAAAATTTTAAAAAATTATTTTATATCTTATCTCACACAAATTTCAATATTAAATAATCACTTTATTTCACATCCAACACAATTCTCAATAAATCAATCAACTTTATTCACATCATACACATTTTTTAATATAACAAATTTATTTTATTTCACATCATACACATTTTTCAAAAATCACTATAAATTCCAACCAAATCTTCTTTTTTTTTCTTATTTTCAAACAAAGCCTAAAAGGTCTGTGTCATACATTTGAAGCAGCTGACCTCCTTCGTTTTGCTTCAGCAGAGGGCTCATTGCTTCCGTTGGTCGTATTAGATTATAAAATGACTTGCTGTCGGATGCCTTCTCGAGCAGCATAGAAAACTTTGTTGAAGTTTTCGTACCGAATGTTTTTCAAGTTCAGACTTTTGAATGCCTTACAGCCATGTCGGATCTAACACATATTTCTCGTATACGTAGATAGCGAATAATTTCATTTCCGTGCATTACATACTAATATGAAAGGAATTAAGTTCATAAAGAAATACTGACTCTTCTGAATTTTTGTGTATTTGTACATAACAAGATTTTATCAATATTAGTGTTTGGTTTATATTTTAAAATTTTCCCATTTTAGAAGAGAAAAACTACACAATTTGTAGGGATAAGATTTTTAAGCTGTGTACTTGCACTCGAGTATTTTGGTATCATAGCTTTTGTTTTTGATATAACAATCTGAGTTATAATATTACGTCCAAATTTTTTTAGGCCCTTAAGATGTTTCAACTCGAAGAAAGTTAGAATAATTTTTATTTTAGGTCTGAAGAATTTTAATATAGTATTTTAGTCTTAGAGAACAATATACAAACTGCTAGTTTTAATTCAATTTTTATGGGCCTGTTTGTCTGGCTTACTTAAAATTAATTTGATTAATTTTAAACAGATGTCATATCATTTATAAAATTTAATATTAAAAAATTAATTTCTCTTTCTATTTTGTGTATACTGTTTTATTTTTGATCACCTTCTAATGTAAAAATCATATTATTTTGTGTGAATAAAAGCTTATAACTAGATAAACGTTAATACTATCTATATGAAATAAAAGAAAAATAGCTCAATGTGAGATACACATTATTCAAGGAATCCCAATGTTTTATTTGACAACAAAATTAATTTAATCATGATAAAAACTAAAATAATTCATTCATTATAAAAATTAAAAAATATGTTAAATTAATTTTTATAATACTATACATAATTTTTGTTATGAAAAATTTATTTTATTTCAAATTTTATATTATTTTTAATACATTAGTCAATTTTATTTTAAAACAAAATCATTCATTTTATATTAAAATAAAATTGATTTTATTGCCTGTCAGAGTAAATAGTTTTCTTCTAATATATCAGAGTAAAAGGATTACCAACAAAAATCCTTTCAGACCCTAATAGGAAAATTTTTATAACATTTCTCAATTTAAATCACAGCCCTTCTTTGGGAATTGCTCCAAAAACATTCCAATCTATCTTCTAGAATATTTTAATTTTAATTTTTTTCAATTACATCAGATTATACATAAATTTTAATATTAAGATTAATTTTACTTAATATTTAATATAAATTTTAATATTAAAACAAAAAGCTGATTTTTTTTTCTCTCTTGATTGAAGTTGAATTCTCTGCAAGCTCTTCAATGGGCAGGTGAGATATTATTAGCGATGTCACAGTCCGTTCGAGCTGCTTCTGATTGTAGACTCTGTAGGATGCTCCAAACCCCTCTTGTAAAGATTTTTTTAATAAATATATTTAATTAACTAGTTAATATATTAAATATTATTTAAAAAAAATTAATAAAAAGAGCATTTTTCTAAAGTCATTAGTGCTAGTGCCATTTAGGTGAAATCGCCCGCCGTAAGTCGAATTCTGAACATAGAAAGTAGTGCATTATACAGGCAACTTTTTATTATGAGAAGTTGCCTACGAGTGACTTCTTGAAATATTTTTTAAAATCATAATATTATTTGAAAAATATTGCTTTAATTCTTTTTGTATGACTTACTATATGATAAGTCTTCGTAATGGAGTTATATTTTCATCTCATTCTTCAATTATACTTTCCGTATTTTATAATTTTTTGGTTGACTGAAAATCTCAAAACGCAACTTCATTATATAGAAAACGTAAATATACATTTTTTGTCTTTGACCATATTCTGTCTGGCAAATTCTTTACATTGGTCTTGTAGTTTTTAATTTTTTTTTTTATTTGTTTCATCTCATGTTTTTTTGAGCTAAAACGTCCACGCTTATATCCAAACAAAATGTTATAAGATACGTAAAAAATAAATAAAATAAAACAAGTATCCTTAAGTTGCATCAAAACAAATTTTTTGAATAAACTTAAATTTTTTAATATTGTTAAAAATATTATAGTATACTAAACAAAATATATACATCATCTCAGCCTTCATTTCCTACGTGATATGACGTCACTCCTTTCAGGAGTATACAAATCTTGAGCCCAACGTTGTTGTCAGTGGAGTGCATATGCATGTGCATCACCATCATCGTCATCATCAACAGAGTCTTCTTGTCTCTGTTCTTGGTTAATCGACAGAGCCGAGGGACCAATATCAAACTACATCTCATAAAGACTATAAGAATAATAAATATTCAAACTGTCTTTGTTGTACTATGATGTATGAATGACAAATCAGAAGGCGAACACCAGATGAGTTCTACTAATATGAGTAACTCCTGCTCCTGCGGATTGTACGTCTCGGTCGGATCATAACTAGGCCTAACCACTAGAGAAAGCGAAGCAGTGCGTGAAACTGATCACACAACAGAAGTTGATCGTGAAAGTCCATCTATATGCTTAGACCGCTGCCCTCCGTACACCCCTCAGAACCAAAAAGTGAATATGCAGCACGTGTGATACAAAAAAAATTATAATGATAATTAATATAATAAAATTCAAATACATAATTAAATCTACAGAACTTACAAATCCTCAAACAATAGGTGCTGAAAAAAATATGATCTAAGTCCATTTCGACAAGTACAAGTGACAAACATGATTAAGATCTATACCAATTTATGTATAGTCTCAGTACCTAGACATTGTCTTTACTAAGCATCATAGGTTGCTAAACAAAGTCCAATTGTCCTCATAGGTTGTTAATATGGGTTGTTCCTATTATGTGACGCCACTAGATTCATGCTAAACTAGACCTGGGCACGGGCCCGGGGACCCGCCCGACCCGATCCGACCCGAAAAATTTAGGGCTTGGGTTGAAATAAAATTTTTATATTATTCTTTTAACCCGGCCCGGCCCGACCCGATTATTTTCATGATCGGGCTTGGGCATGATCATCGGGGCCCCGCCCCGACCCGACACTAAAGCTAACTTATAATTTTATAATTATGATTTTATGTTGTAGAGTTGTAATAAAATTACAAAAGTTAAATTTTTATATGATATTTTATATGGTGCTTAAATGTTTATATTATTTCAAAATTCAAATTATATAGTAATATTGATATTTAGGATTTTTGGAGTTAAAGCTTGTTATAAAGAAAAGCATAATAATTTTTTTACTTTGAGAAGAATTTACCATTCAGGTCGACCCGGCCCGACCCGGCCCGAGGCCATGTTGGGCTTGGTCACATAAATTGACCCGAATGTATATGTATGGGTGTGATTTAACATACTCAATGGGTGACCCGACCCGAGCCCAAAAGATGCCCAGGTCTATGCTAAACACACACATTCACAAGCTCCATTTCAAATTTCCAAGAACAGTGAATTCAATAAGAAAATATAAGAGCAAATATAGGCAAAATAGGAAGCCACATGAAGACGTAGCAAAATATCCTTAACAATCAAAAAATGATTCATCGTCTGCATCCTGATCGGAGGATTCCTCGGGACTTTGAGGAAGCTCCTCGGCTTCCTCAATGGAAGAGGCTGAGGGGGGCTCGGATTCTGAGGAGCATCAGCGTGTTGTTCATCCCCTGCAATCAACTCTTGAGATTTGGCTTCTCTTCTTTCTGTATGCAGGAGGCGACAAGTGATCATCCCAGTTCAGTAGATTGAGGAATCAGGACGACATTGAGGAATTTAATCGTGAGCACGGGTACGACCATCTAACCAGAGAAAACGTTCAGTACCTGGATCTCCTAATATCTGAGGACGAAGACAAAGTGAATCCATTATGCTAACATCTGATCTGAGGATGAAGACAAAGTGGATCCATTACGCATAATGGATCCACTTTGTCTTCATCCTCAGATGTTAGGAGGTCCAGATACTGAACGTCATCTACATAATGGATTTTCTTTGTCTTCGTCCTCAGATGTTAGGAAGTCCAGATACTGAACATCTTCTCTGGTTAGATGGTCGTACCCGTGCTTATAATTAAACTCCTCAACATTGTCCTGAAACTCCTTAACATCGTCCTGATACTCCTCATTATCTGAGGGTTTGTCCACGAAATCAGACGAATTTACTGAATTGGAAATTGGAATGATCAGTTGTCGCCTCCTGCATAGAGAAAGACATAGAGAAAGAAGAGAAGCTTTGATTATCCTCATCCTTCTCCTATACTGGCCAAATCTGATTGCAGGGGATGAACAGCACGCTGATGCTCCTCAGAATCCGAGCCACCCTCAGCCTCTTCCACTATCTCATGAGGAAGCCGAGGAGCTTCCTCAAAGTCCCGAGGAATCCTCTGATTAGGATGCAGACGATGAATCATTTTTTTATTGTAAGTATATTTTGTTAACTTGCAGCAAGCAGACGCAGCAAGCAGACACGGGACACCGCAAGGGGCAACAGATGGAGAAGATACCGCAGCAAGCAGATATTCCGATTCTGTGGGAAACAAAAGAAGAATAGAAGAAACATTATATATATAGAAGATCATATATATAATGACGAACTTGCCCCCATTTTCAAAATAACCTGCAATCCAATTTAATAAGATTTACAGTTATATTTAAAAAAAATTCACTGTACATTAGAATATAAAAGTTCTTCAGATTGTGATGAAAAAATGTATATCAGATAATCTTTACATAACTGAGATAAAGGTACTTTTTTTAGTATGCCCAAAATGACTTCATTCCTTATTTACATGCGATGAAATAATAGTAAGCGGTACTGCTTCAATATAAAGTACTAAAGTCGTTTGAGACGCACTTTCTAACATAATCTTGGATTTGTCATCATCTTCGATATACAACATTATGTATCATATTTCTTCTAAATATTTGCATAATATTTTCAAGTCATAATTGTTCAAATCGAGACTCATTGCTCGACAAATTTTATTTTTCAAATTTGTTAATGTATTTCCAAATTTAAATTTCAGAATCTTGGCATATAACCACCAATGCAATTCCGAGATCCATCATCTATAAATATTAAACTACTATCTAAACAATATAATATAAACACATGAGTTTGTCATTAAATCTATAATAAATATGTTTGATATGTAATTTAGTAAAAAGATCATTACATATAACAGGATAATCTAACTACTATTTAATAAAACAGTAAAATAATAGATTAATTACAACACATTCAAAAAAATAAACAATAAAACTTAAATTTAATTAATACGTAATAACTATTAGGCTATTTAATAATATTTCATAAATTTAAATATATATTAGTTATCCGTAAAAAATGAATAAAACATTTTTTAATAAATTCATACATAAAAAATTGCAAATAATTTTAAAATTATTAATTAATTAAGTAATGATAAAAACTAAAATTATTAATTAATTATTTAATAATTAACTAATAATAATGACATTATTAATAATTTATTTAATAATATTAAAATTAATTTTAAAATTAATTTTAAAATTATTCATGAATTATTTAATTAATTAACTAATTAATTAATTAATAATAACAACAATTAACTAATTAAGAAATTAATAATAGTAAAATTAAAAACATGAGAAGCTTAAAATACCTTGAAATACTGCTGGGCTGCTATAGAATTTACTTTGATGTACTCCTCTTAACATTCTCTGAAAATCCTGAGAAAATGAAAAATGTGAAGAAAATGGGAGGGTGAGAATCAATTTATAGAGCTTGTTATACAAAAGTCGTTCGAACAGTTAGTGACATCTGTATAACAAAACTCGCCCGTACGATAGATGACTTCACCTTAACGATGCCAACACTAACGATGTCAGAAATATACTCACTTGCTATTTTTTTTTAATGATGCTAAATCTATTAATTGGTTAATTAAATATATTTATTTTAAAAAAAACATCCCCTGTAAAGCTTTGAAACATTTAAATTCTTTCACAACAGTTTCAATTAGGGGTGATAATTTTATACAAAAATCAAAACTCTCAATTTTACTCAATTCAAGATCGATTTAATTTTCTCCCGACTCAAAGTTAGCTCGAAATAAAATCGATTCAACTCATAGCCGACTCGATGTGTATAAACATATATATTTTATAATTTTTTCAAGTATAATTAAGATATTTTTTATATATAGGATTTAGGGTGTTTTTGACTTCTACTTTTGAGTTCAACCATCAGCTAAGGATTTAGAATAGCTGAAAAATTACACCAACTCCAGCGTTGGGTCAACTGCCATGAGTGGAAAGAGGCATAAGATTCTATTTAAATTCACTGCAATCCGTCAATTCTGGGACATTATGACTACCTATTATTTTTATTGCCTAAATTACTTCTATCCACAAAAGATAAAGAAAGAGGACAAGGAGAATGGAGAAAGGAGAAAGGAGAAGAATTGATGAAGAAGATGAGGACAGAAGTACACTCTAACCCTAGCATCCCTACTGGTAATTCCCCCAATCTGTGAAGCCGCTCGTGCCTTTCCTCTCGTGATCCCCAATCTAAATGATTTACCCATCCCCCTGAATCTTGATAATGTCTTCTATAAACTTCATTCGATCGACTATACTTCCAGGATAGTAATGTCTTCCATGCCTATACTAATTCCAAGCTCGTACCTTTCCAGTTTCCACCCAGGAGATTTATCTGTTAAAGAACATTACAGCTACCTGAGAGACAAAGGGGACAAGCCCAACTCATACAGTCAAAGGAAAATTGGAGATTCTCACATGGTCTATATTTGTCCGTCCAAAATGTCCAGTCTCAATTGGAAAGCGATAGTCTTCATCCCAAATATTACTAGAGTAATTTCGATCAATGATTTTTATCAAACAACAATAAAAAGTCAGTGAGCTTCATTCCACACCCTAAGCCAGCAATTGGTTAGTCTAATCTTATTGCAAGTGCCGAGGGGTAAATGGTAGTCTTGCATGTGGTTGCCATTAGAAGTAGCAACTTATAAGCAATTTATATTTTGTAACTTATAAGCTCCTCTTCAGTTGGCATGGGAACCAATGGCATGCGGGTATCTACTGCTACACTGATAAATTAACAATTTCATGACAAATCTAAAAGTATACTGCAGAAAACAGGAGAATATCTTCTAGCATAAGACCAAATGAATCCACAGATAATCTTAATATTATCCTATAACAAAGCCACAAAAATATTGTTGAATTGCACAAATCAATCACGTTAACTTGATAATGTTTATCGGTCAAATCACACAGAGATAGATGATTTTAGAGATACTTTGACAGACCAATAGATAGTTATCAGTGTACATCCTCTCATTAAGCCACTTCCTTCATCCACTCTTTTGATCAGTCAATGCAAAGTCTTGTCCAGCTAATTAATAATCCTTCAAGTGATGTTACGGTCTGTCCTTTTGGATCAAAAAACATTATCTCCTTTGACAAAACAATATTTTCTAATTACTAGAATGAATATCATAGCCATTTAAGTGTTTTCTAATTAATGTGTTTCTCTGTGGAACACCTCATCACGATAAGTACCAGATTTTGCTTCTTTTGAAAGCTTAGAACACATAAACAGTGCCTTCTATGAAATTTACTGACAATGTTGAATAACAATCACCACCACCATCAAGCCCTAATCCCCCTAGATAGGGTTAGCTACATGTATCATTTATTTCCACTATAATCTATCAAATAGCAACTCCTCACTTGGGGGGCATTTGGTTTAATGTTATCTATAAAAAAAAAATTATTTGTTTTGATGATATGTATAGATAATATTGTAAAAATAATAAAATTATAACTTAAAAAATGACAACTAAATATCAAAACTTTAGATAACATGGCAAAACATCAAAACAATATTGAACCAAATGCTCTCTTAGCTCCAAATATGTAAAATTATTATTTAAAACTTCTTGTAATGTTTAACCAAAATCTAATAATTTAACTCTCTTTACTGAAACTTCTATCAACCTACAATTTATCATCTAAGTCGACTCTCTCTAAGCTTATCCTCAATTAAAGTAACTCCAACCTTCGCACGAATATACTCATTTCTTGTACTGTTCTTTTGTATATATACCCATCCACCTTAACATCCTCATCTCTATAACATTTATTTTATTTATATATTTCTACTTTATAGGCTATCATTCAGCACTATATAATATTATTGATTTTACTATAGTCTTATAAAATTTACCTTGAAGCCAGTAAAATTTTTTATCACATCACACTAGATGTATTCATTCATATTATCAATCTTGATTGGATTCTATTAATAACATCATCATCTATTTTATCGTCATTTTATATGATTGATCCGGAGTATTTAAATTGGTCACTCTTTCTGCTAATTTAATCACCAAGTGTCACCTTTCTAATATAAGTTCTAATGTCAATAGAAGTTCTACTATCTTAAAAGAATTTACATTTCATATATTTAATTTTTGATATACTGAGATGAAAATTTTTAGAATCTCAAATATCCTTCATACTTTGAATTTTGTCTTAACTCCATCTCAAATGTCTTGTACATCTTGTTTTACAATCAAACATCTGTATTATTTGTACTCTATTCTTTATATTCTGCCATTACATGTTTGTCACCTTAAGGATGTAATTAACAACAATCATATAGGATCAGCTTCTCTCTTAATATCCTCCTGCACAAGTTCTAGAATCCTACTATTAAACATGTTACTATTCTCATTCTTGAGATTTGACCATCAAATTTGAAAGTAATGTTTTGACTTACTATTCCTTTTCTAACTCTTTACCTTAAAATCTAAGACCATTAAATGATATTAGATAGTGCAGATTTTACTTGACATGGCCATAAAAAATTTATAATTCAAGCGACCTAAATTCCTTATAAGAAAAATAATATCTACGTTCTTGTAAATCCATTTATTATAAATGATAATATACATTTTCTTAAAGAAAATATTAACAATCATAAAATCACAAGCTATGAAAAACATCAAAATGGTTTTACTCTCCTTATTAAACCTCCAACATCATACCCACCGTAAATGGTATTAAATTATTCAGTGACATTTCCAACATACTCATTTAAATCTTTTACGATAAATACTCTTTTATTTTGAAATATTTCTTATATCAACTATCTTAAATCAGTTTAAACTTTTCCTTTACTTGCATCTAAATCAACTTGAATGGCATGTGCACTTGTAACGTTAACGATCATTCCATTAATTATAATTTTTAAAAATATAATTTTATGCATATTTCTCTTAATCTTCACTACATGATTCTACATACTCTCGCCTAGAATTATACCTATCTCATTCTTAGTTCTATTCTTACTTGAGTACCAAACCTTCAGGCCTAGGTTATTAAATTCTTTAGTTTTCTTTCTCACCCATTTCATTTTCGGAAGTCAAAAAACATTAATCCTCCTACAAATCATAAAATCCACTTACTCTATTGTCTTGCCAATTCCTAGTATAATCCTAGTATATTGGATTAGCATTTTTACTTGCATCTATCCATTATGTGAGAACTTTTATCCACTTATCACTACACATACGGCATAGGCATCAATACAGCAACTCTTGCACATTTTTTATTGTATTTAGGCACATTTGTTCAACAAGGTCCACGCTGGCTATCAGCTCCCTAATACAACCCTCTGCATTTCTCATACGTGACTTGAACCATGACATAAAAAATGCCTATTCTTTAAAACTATTAAGTAGATGGTATGCCATTCAACATCTTAGTCTATTTTTTTATAGTGAAACTTGATACTCAACATCAATGTTTGTAGTTTCAGTATACACACCCTAGGAATTTGGGTCTCATACGAACACGCATGAAGTTTACCAGTCATCAGCGTTCTAACGTGTCATAACTACAGAAGACGCAAGGATTTTCATGTTCCAAAGATTATGAATTTGAGGCTTTCACCAAAATCTTGATACTTCAAAAGTATGAAAATCCGAATAAACTTTCGCCACCTTTTAACGAAAAAATGTTTGTGTTAAGCTTCGTCCAAAAAAAAAAGATTGATTCAGGATAACAGAGAACAACAAGCAGAAACAAAAGAAGGAAGCGTCCTCTCTATCATAAAAGGAAAAGGAAGTGGATGATCGCTTACCTTCTTGATAGAGGGTTCAAGCCACTCGTACCACGAGCGGATAAGAAATCCGAGCCCATTGAGGATCTCATCCTCCGTGTTCTTCCACACGCTGTCTTTTATCATGTTCCTCATCTTGCCTCCCTTTCTTTATCGCAGCCTACGATTAAGGAAATCAGAAAAACCTAGATCTGTCTAAATGCTCGAAGAAGAGAAGTAGAAAATGAATAATCACAAGGCTGCGATTCTCTGAACAATAAATCGAAAAAAAAAGAAAATAACCGGAGATCAACGATCTAAAGCCGCAATGCCTGCACTTTTGTCCATCTCCTCAGAGCCGATCAACGAGTAGTTTACGAACTCACATTGCTGCTTGCGCTAGGGTTTTGGGCAGGGATCGGTCGTCGAGGGGGCGGCCGACGACTGATTACAACAGCTTTATTTTTTTTTTGAAAAATAGTTTAAGCAAATTGCTATTGCCCCCTCTGACACCACCCCGGGCCCCACCCCCCTCCCCCTAAAATGTCAATTTTACCCTCTTCCTTTTAAATAATTAAACCTCACCCCCTCACCCTCTAAAATTTTAATTTTGACCTCTTCTTTTTAAATTTAATTAATATCTTTTTCTTATTTATTAAATTTAATTAATTTTTTCAATATTTATTTTTATTTTATTTATTTAATATTTTCTAGATCACTCTTTTTAATTAATGATTTTTTATTTAATTTAATTATTATATTTTTTATTAATTAAATTAAATTAATAATTTTTATTATTCATTAAATTAAATTAATTAATTTTTTTCTAAATTTTTTTCTACTTTATTTATTTAATATTCTTTAGATCACTCTTTTTAGTTAATTACTTTTTTTT
>KZ451932.1:3111571-3286832 GCA_002786265.1 Apostasia shenzhenica | reverse complement strand
ATTACTTTTAACACAAATTTTTAAGAATTATCAATTTCGTGGGGGCAAAAAGAGAATTTACTTTTAACACAAATCTTGGCTTTTTTTTTCTTTTTCTTTGAATAAACATAGTCTTGAGTTTTTAAATCTTCAATTACTTTTTTAATTACAATGCATGTATCTGTAGAAAAATCTAAGTCAAAAAGTTTTTTATATTAATGGAGAAATTTTTTTATCTTAGCTAAATATATATATATATATATATATATATGTATGGAGGATTTAATTTTCATAATTTACATAAAGATTTTCAAATTTTTGTAACATCAACATTTTTCACAACATAATTTGTGCTACACTTTCAGCTTCAATCGGTTAGATTTAAAAAAAAAAAATCAAATTTCTTAAAAAAAATTTTATTAATATTTTATATTAAAAATAATTTAATATTTAAAAATATAAAATATTAATTTAATAAAAATATATTATTCTTAATAAATAGTCCCCAATTAGCCCAAAAATTGTTTCGTGTCCCATCTTATGATTTATTCAATAAATTAGATCATTAAGCTATTGAATAATCTAGCATATTAGCTAGACTCTTGGCCCTGTTTGGCGCAAGGATCAAAATAATATTAGTTTAAAAAATAACAATAATAATAATAAATAAATTATGTTAATTATTCTACATAAATTTTAATATAAAAAATAATATTTTACTTCACATGCTCAATAATTTTTAATAAAAATATAAACTTTATTTCACATCTTAGATCAAAATACTCTATTTGAATATTTTGGTCTAGAATGTGAAATAAAGTTGATATTTTTATTTTAAATTGTTGAGTATATAAAGTAAAATAATATTTTTTATATTTGAATTTGTGTAAAATAATTTAAAATATTTATTTTTTATTATTATCGTTATTTTTTAAATTAGTACTATTTTTAGTCCTGTTTTGATCTTGTTTTGGTCCTCGTGCCAAACATGGAAATGTCGAACAATTAAGGGAAAATATATAATAATAAAAAAAATAATTAAAATACCATATAGAGATTGACATGTTTGACTGCTCGGCGCGTGATGGTCAGATTACTTGGGCCCCAATCCATTCCTTAATTCTTTTTTTTTTTTTTTTTGAGATAAAATCCACTCATTTAATTCGTGGCGGCCAAGAGAGTAAGGAAGATGATCTTTGACGTTATTGACGATTCCCTCTCTCCCAAATAAATTATTAGGCATGTAGTTTTCAAAAAAGAAAAAAAAATATTAGGCATGTAACAGATCAATTTTTCGTATCTATCTATATATAAAAAATCTGAATATTTGTCTAAAAATTTTGTCTTATATACATATTAAAAATTAATTTGTCGTTATATAGGTGTCAGATAAGCTCTAAAAAATTTGCCCTCGCTCCCCACACGCTGCCCGGCCCCTCGCGCCTCGTCGCTCCCGGCCCCTCGCGGCTCGTCGCTCCCGGCCCCTCGCGGCTCGTCGCTATCAGAGATCTCCACGGCGATCTCCGCAAATCCCTCCAGGCCCTTTCCCTTACCGGCCACGCCGATCCCTTCTCCCTCCGCTGGACCGGCGAAACTGCAATCGCCGTACATGCCGAGCTGCGCTTCCCGTTTGCTGGCCATCGCCTGTCATCCCCTCTCTCTCCTCGAACGCCAAGAGGCCCAGCTCCGCCGTTTAATCACTTTCGCAATCTGTATCCGCCCTAGAGTCCTCCCTCTCTTCACCACGATTTGTCGATCATTCCTCGCCGACGACTTCTGCGACAGAGACATCTTCCGGCGGCGATGCGGCTGTCGCGGTGACGAAGCACAGGCCGGGATGGTCGGAGCTGTTTCACTTCTTGGGTGTGGCGCGACTGGGATCTGAGGCGCTGTGCGCCACCATTCTTCCTTACCAAGACCTTGACGGTCTTAGCAAGTACTTCGCCGTCGGCGACAATCGAGGTCGAGTTTACGTGTCCTCCTCTGCCGATAATGTCCTGATAGAGCTCCCCACACATTCCGACTCTCCTGTAACTTCCATGCTTTCCTACCATTCTTTTCGCTACAACGAGAGCATTCTCTTCACTGGCCACGCAGATGGCTCCATTGCCTCCCACCGCCTCTGGGAATCAGCCGCCAACGGTGAGGATTTGCTGACTCTAACTCTGGCCAGCTCCCGCTCCTTTGCCCGTGGATCTCGGGACCTGGAGTCGCCGCCAGTGCTGTCCCTTGAGGTCCACCAGGTCGGAAGGATTCGCTACGTTCTTGTCGCTGATGGCGGCGGTAGGATTAGAGTGTTCACCGAGAATGGTACTCTGTACGGGACCGCCATTGCTTCAAGCTGCCCACTGGCTTTCATGCGGCAGAGGCTTTTGTTCTTAACGGCGAGTGGAGCAGGGTCTCTGGATCTCCGATCGATGTCCGTGAAGGAAATTGAGTGTGATGGATGGAATGGTTCACTTGCAAAATCCTTCTCCTTTGATGGGTCAGAAAGATCAAACGCATATGGGGTCACCAACACCGGTGATCTGATTCATGTTGTTCTTCTTGGGGATGTCACCAATCTGAAGTGCAGGGTCCGGACAATCAGGAAAGCTGAGATCGATGGACCTGTATCAATTCAAACAACCAAAGACTATTTACTGGCGGTGAATCAAGAGAAGTTATTTGTTTACAACGTTTCTTCCCAGTATTACGCTAGGATTGCAGCTCCTCGGCCTTTGTTTTTCATTAAGTGTTCAATGTCATCAGTTTTCTCTTTGGCTTACAATTTTAACCTTTCAGTGGTTACACATCTTCATTTGTTTGTTAAGATGAAAGACTGCACTAATTGTGGACTCAAATTTGAATTTTTACTTAGCCATACAAAATAAGAAAAAATAAAAAAGAAATTGCAAATTGGGTGAATTGAGTCTTCTGTTTTTTTATAAAAAGTTGTCTTAATTAAACTTCAAAATTGAATCAAAATTTCAGCCCAGATATAATCAGAGTATCAACCACGCAAAGATGAGCTGCTAAACATACTTAAGTTAAATTTCAGGTGTACGGTTTCACGTTGTTAAAAGACGGTATTAACATTTTTTCTTCAGCTTATCTTGCGAACTTTAAATAAAATCTGTATTTTGGTGGGTGAAGATATTGCAGCTTAATAATATGCACTTTTTAATTTTTTTGAATTCATTCTGCAAAGTCAATTATCTCATTCCCAAAAAATATTTTTGCTGTTAAGTATCTTAGATAGTTCTTATTTGTTTATTTACCACCTTAATCAAAACTGGGATGACTAATAAACTTATTTGATTTTTTAATTTCACGCAGAAAACTATGGGGGTTTCTAGATTTGCTGGGGACTGTACAAGCGGTCACAGGCAATCGCATACTGGAACTACCTTGGAGCAGAAGTCTAATCTTACAAATTTATGTTCACAAATAATGCTTTAACTTCAAGATGTTTATGATCCAAACAAGGTATAGTTTTAAATGTTTTCTTTTCTGCAGAGTTATGTTGTCAACTGTCTTAGAGTGGTATTCTTGCAGATAAATGTAAAGGTAAAAGTTGTATCTGAATCACCTTTTGGTGTTGTAGCTGCTTGCATTTACATCTTTTGGGGTTAAATATGCTAAATCATTAACAACAAACACACTTGGTGTTTACACATTTAGAGTGCAAGGACAAATGCACCATTTGGTGTTTCAGACCTTTAACTCATCAGTTGGTATTACTGGTAATACAATGTTGAGCTTCCTTCTTTCATTTTCTTTAATTCTAGAGATTTTCAGTTTATATTGAAAACGAAATTGAATTCAGAGAAGGTTTACTTTGCTGAATTAGACGATCCTTTTGTGAAGCTCAGGCTTCAGGACTGGTTTTGGCATCAGAGGACCACAGTTCTTGCAAGGCTCGCTAATTATATGAAGAACTGGATTCCGGTATGTTGATCGAAATGTGATCAAGATTGTGGTATTGTGATTGAGATTCTGCAGATCAATGCTTTGCATAGTTGATTTAATCAGAAAATTCTGGAAGTAGAGATAGAAGATGAAAAGCAGTTGGATGACAGCTCTGAAAATTTTTTGAGGTACTGCATCAGATATTATCTTCAGATTTTTTATTTTTCTGTCTGAATCTATGGATAAATATTGGTGAGTTCAGATATAATATTGAGATTTACGATGCTGTTACGATGAAAATTAGATTAGGTTAGAATCGTGCCTTTGGACTTATTATGTAGAAATTGATGCAAAATAGTATTTTAGTTATAAGTTTTTCACAAGAAAAACTATTTTAAGAATCATCCTCATTTAGAAGATAAAATTGAGCAACATTTATTTTGCACATACAGTCCTCTTACTGTCACATCTGCATTGTTTAGCATTATTGGCTCTTACCAACAATCTGAAAAGCACGAGATGGTAGGAGGAAGACCACAATCAACATCTTAATAGATTGCTCACAAGTCAATGTACAAAAATCTTAATATATACACAAAAATATGGATTCAAAAATAATTTGCCTTCACTATTTACATTCAATGGCTATGACATCCTCATGATGGGGTCTTGACGTATTAACCACAAGTAATTACCAACATTTTAAGTTTTATATCTTTGGTCCCTCATATTAGATTCTGGCCCGTCATTAGATCCCAAATTGACAACATTGTTTAGCATGTTTTAGATTTTGTTTCGATAATTTGAGCTATCTGAATGCGATATCGTTACATCATGATATAGTAGGGAGCTTGTACAACAGCTGTGAAACTTTGGAATAACACAACTTAGTCCTAAAAATGAACTAAAGAAAGGGGTTGAATATAATTTGCAAAACAGTTAAATAATCTTTGGAGTACCTAGAAGAAAATTACTTTCATATCCAATATTAATCAAACTTCTTAACGCTGGATTGACTAACGTGAAATGCAAAGGAGATCTCAAACATTTCAAATTAGTCCTAATATAATGCATAAAAATAAATTTGTGAATAAAGGATGAAAATTCTTAAGAAATTACATATGAGTCATTACATCATATAAAAGCTATTGGGGATTAGTGCTGTCCTTTTTGCATCGAAGGACCAGAAATATTTTGATATTTTATATAGATTCTGGTATTTTTAATCCCTTTAATTGATAGACCACCACCGATGGGATCCCATGACCAGTAGAAAGAGAAGATGCCACCCTAAATTAAATTGTAGCAAAATCACTGTTAAATTATTTTTTTATTAAAAGAAAATTAGTATTAATAGGTTGAGAAATATTCAATATAATATATATATATATATGAATTATTTAAAATTACATAAAAATTTTAATATTGCACGTGCAAAGCACGTGCTTACAACTAGTATATATATATGGCCAAATAGTAAATCATAACATATGGTGATGACCTGTGGCTTAAAAGAGCTGGGACTGATCACCGTGAAAGAAGCCTATAAAATAAACTGTGACTCCTTGACAGGCTTCTTTACCGAATGATGAGTAGTAAGAGGGGTACATAAATAAATAGTACAATATTAGAAAGAAAAAGGAGGTTCTGAGTAGTATAACTAAATAACGTAATCTCAAAAGGTAGATGCGCCTTTTGGGGAAGAACCGTAAGGCCACCGATAAAAAACTCTACAGTTAAGCATATTTGAGCTGAAATAATACTGCGATAGATGACCTTCTGGGAAGACTCAAGTTACACAGTATTCTTAAGTTAATTCACATATACAGTGAAGTCTGGAGATTCCAAATTGTTGTTTGTTGTCAATCGTTAACCATTGACCATTGAACATTGAAAGGATTGACTTCTATTGCTGAAATATTGACTATTAACAAGTGTGGGGTATTAGATTAAGCAATGATTTTTTGTATTACCACTATATTCAGAACTCAAAATTTTCTCATATTTTACTCAATTCTTGACTTGATTTTGTTGTAATTCAAAACTAACTTACTCGAAATCAAATCGATTTAATTTGTAGTTTTTTACGCGAGGGATCCTTGCTGCATTAAAACCGTCCATGTGACAAGTGACCTGAGCCTTGGGACAACATCCTATCCCAAAGATTTAAGTGTTATCCTCCATAGCACGCCGCACACTAGCTAAGGCATTGGAACTCACGTTGTTAATTTAGGATGATAGAAGTGCGCTTCCCCATACCACTGCATAAGAGCAAGTAAAGACAATCCGAATAAAGCATGCTTGCACCTCTTTAGAAATATTTCTCACTGTTGACAAATCCTAGGATGTTCAGGCCACATGTTAACATTTCAGAAGACTTTATCTACAATTAAGAATTATCACCTCAGTTATAAATAGGATCTTATAAGGTAATATATGGGGTCTTCTTCTTTACTTCTCTTCAATTCTCCCAACTCATATTTCGGCTTAGCTTAAGCTAGGGTTCTTAACCCCAGGCAAACCCCAAGTTCTTATACCCTTTGATATTTTAGCGAAAATCTTAATTTTTTGGCATGACCACATAAGCAGAGGATCAACTCTGAACTATATTTACCCCTTTTTTTTATTCTGTAGTTTAACTGTTACTTCTTTGTCCATCATCTGGACTGATCAATTCCGCTAGCTCATCCCGACGAATTTTCTTCATTAACAGTGATTGACTCGTTACATCTTTAGTAATGTATTTGTCTTTTTTGATATTTTTCGGCAAGGCATTTTACAAGGATATATATTGGAGAGTGAAAAATATAATATGCATGTAACTAAAGTAGTGTGGTAATATATATAAATATATAAAATTTAATAAATATTAAAATTATAAAGTAAGATTAAAATAAAGTTTGTGCTCAAACTCAAGTTGACTGGTCTAACCAGACTTCTTGGCAGACTAGTCAAAAGTACTATTTGTGATGGGCTTGTTGAATTTCACACTTTTAAAATGCAAAGAACTAGATTTTACAGCTATATATGTAATTTTAAATTCATTATTGAAATAAATTTCAGACTGTAACAAAAATAAAATCACTGTGGATAATCTCATCATGCTTATTTATCTCCTTGCCAATTATTCCAACTCCAAAACTTCATAAAAAGTCATAAAACATAAATAATTATTACTTAACCTAAATATTTATTATTTAACAAAAAAAAGCAAGAAAACTACACATTAATACTTTTAGTTTGGAATTAATGTGTAAAATTTTAAGATTTTTTTTTGACTAAATAATAAGTTTTAAGAACTAAATAATAATTATATTTTTTAGATTTCTTTTAACTTATTTTTATTATTTTCAGAAACGCAACGGATGATGCTGTTCAAGTTCTTCCAGGAAGATCCCCCTTCCGCCATGGCAGCCCTCGCCC
The DNA here is from genome assembly GCA_002786265.1 of Apostasia shenzhenica. NCBI lineage: Eukaryota > Viridiplantae > Streptophyta > Magnoliopsida > Asparagales > Orchidaceae > Apostasia > Apostasia shenzhenica. Next base: position 3,279,539 of record KZ451932.1, on the reverse strand, counting down.
TCTCCCCCAGCTCCCTCGCCCTCGCTCTCCTCTCCCTGCCCTCCTCCCCGCCGTCCATCAAACTCACCACCGCTCTCTCCACCATCTCCCTCCCCACCTTCACTTCTCCGCTCCCATCCTCCACCACTAGAGTCTCCAGCGGCTTCTTGACTCCGACCGCCACCCCCACACCGAGCACATCCACCGCCATCTTTTCGTTCAAAAACTGATCGTAGAAGTGCGGCCATGTGGCCATCGGCACCCCGACGGCGATGGCCTCCAACATCGAATTCCAGCCGCAGTGGGTCACGAACCCGCCCACCGCCGCGTGTGAGAGCATCATCGCCTGCGGTGCCCACCCTTTTATCAACAACCCTCTGCCCCTCACCCGGCCCTCAAACTCCACCACCCACTCGTCCGCCTCCAGCGAATTCGCAGTCGCTTCCTTCACCACCCAGATGAACGGCCAGCCCGCTGCCTCCAGCCCGCTGCCGAGCTCTACAATTTGCCGAAATGAAGTGCGACACACGCTGCCGAAGCTCACGAGCAGGACGGAGCCCACCTCCTGGCCATTGAGCCAATTGAGAATGTATTCCTTGTCGACGGCGGAGGCCCTCCCTCTCGCCGCCTTCATCCCGACGTCCTCTTTGTGGAGCGACAATGGCCCAATGGACCAGACCTGTGGTCGACCATTAGCGTTTAAAAAAAAAAAAAAACTCGATGATAAAACTATTCATATATTATCTTTTTTAAATTTTGATTTAAATGAAAATTATTTGTAAAATTATTATGAATTAATGATATTGAACTTCCTCAAAAATATTTTATTTTTTTTATTATATATTTTTTAAACAAAATTGTAAAAAGATTGTTAATTTTATTTAATTAGTAATTAATTAATTAAGTAGTGGTCTAATATTATAACAATTAATTAAAAAATAAAGATTTTGAATTATTTAGGTTAATTAGTGATCGGTAACTGGAGATTTCACTGCACCTTTTTGCCGGTGGCGTTCCGATAAGTCTCGAAGTACGACGGCTCGAGCTCTTCGAAGCTGTTGACCACCACGCCGGCTGCCGTTCGCTCCGCCGCCCGGGACTCCTCGATCACTTTGAGCCATTCGGGATCGGTGTAAAAGCACCAGCTCACCTGAGGTTTGGTGACATGAATCGCTCTGGGCAGGCCCGGGATAGCGAAAGCCTCCTCCTCCGTCAGCCTCTCGAACTCTGACTGGTGTTGTTCGAGGAGGTGGGTGCATAAGAGGTAGAAGCAGGAGGGCCCGTGGAAGACGAGGCGGGGGACGCCGAGCCTGCTTGCCAATTGGGCGGTCCACGGGTGGAGATAGTCGGAGATGATGCAGCTGGGCGGCGGGGATCCGGCGGCGGCGTCGTCCCTGAGGAAGTCCTCAAGGGGATGTTGGAGCAAGGAGAGAGCTTTCATGAAACGGATGTAGAGGTCCAAGGACGGGACGAGGTCGATGTTCTCGCAGCCCTCGGGGAGGCCAACGTCGGTCGCGGGGAATCGGAGCTCGGCGAAGCGGATGGGGAGGCCGGCGGAGACGGTGCTGTCGATGATAGGCCGGATGCGGGCGGCGTTGACGGGGGTGGTGACGTAGGTGACGAGAGGGCCGGCGCTGGCTAGGAGGCGGGCCAGGTCGAGCGTGGGGATCATGTGGCCTTGCTCCATCACAGGGACGATGAGGAAGTGGAGGGTATTCCCCTCTTTTGGGGGACCGCTCATCATGGCCGTTGGCTTCAGCTCGGAATGAAAAATAGAGAAGGATGTCGCTGAGATTATTATTATATAGGCAGCAAGCTAGCGTTCTGGCCAAGTAATTAATTTTTAAAAAATAAAAATCAATTAATAATACTCTTAATTTTAAAAAAATAATTTTTATCCGATGAAATAGATAATAATATTATTAGTAAAATTTAAGTTGAATAAAAAAAACTTTTAGTATATTATGCGATAGAAGAAGTTCATTCAAATTTAAAGAAAAAATTATAAAATTGTACTAAGATTAGCGATGATGTGTGATACTGAATATTAGCCTAAAGAAAAAAAATTATAAATAAAATAAGTGTTGCAGAAATGAAAAAACTAAGGCGGATGTGAGGGTATACAAAAAAATAGAATAAGAAATGAGTATATCTACGAAAAAGTTGAGAGTTGAATTAGTAGAGGATAAACTTAAAGAAAATCAGTTTAGATGATTTGAATATGTAGATTATAAGCTGATTGAAATTTCAGTTAGAAAAATTAAGTAATTAAATTTTACCTATACACAAAGAGAAAGAGAGAAATAAAAGAGAAATTATTAAGAGTGATCTTACTCACTTAGATTTAAATAAGAATTTCTTAATTGATAAAACTTAATAAAAGAAAGATTTTATATAGCTAATCTTACGTAGTGAGATTACGGTTTGATTGTTGTTTAATTTTCATCTTTGAGATTATTAAAGTGTTGTTGTTTAATTTGATCCTTCATTTAAAATCTCACCATTTTAGCTTGCATTTTCTAATAAAAATAGTACAATTTGATCATTTTTTTAAACTTATTTGATCTATTTATATATTTTAGAGCATCATTATACATTTCTATCCTTAACATTCTTTAAAATTTTATTAAAAATTTAAAACTTAATTTTTTCAATCTCTCAGCTTTTTGCCAGTTTACAAATTTAAAATTTTAAAATTTTATTTTAAAACATCAAAATTAATAACTACAAATAATTTTATAGTATAATAATAAAAGAATAATAATTATATTTTAATAAGAACTAAATAATAATATTTTTACAACTTCAAATACTCAAATTAAAGTTTTTAAAATTAAGATTATTTATCCTAAAAATTATTATGAAGGCAGTGCACTTATTTGCAAAAACAATATTTAAAAAATTAAATATTTTTTATTAAAAATTATTTATGATATGAATTAAAAAATAATAAAAAAATAAAATCCTTTCATCTTAAAATTAAGCATCAATAATGTTCAAATGAAAAGCAAAAATTTAAAAATTAAAATGAAGATCAGTATTTATTGGTAAATATACAATTTAATAAAAATTAATTAGAACACATTGACCGTTGGAGCGACCAGTGTTTGACTTGGGCCCAAATCCACTCCTTCCTTGGCTGCCAAGCCAAGGAGGAAGATGATCAGACGGCGTCTTTGACCGTCAACTCACTGCAATGAAGATATTTTTTATATTAAAATATATAAAATATGTGGTATAAATTAATTATTATTTTGATATATCTAAAATATAAAATAACATAATTTTTTTATTTTAAATTATATAAAATATATAATTTAAAATATAATTAATTTTTTATATTAAATTTTATTTGTAATATGAAATATACTATACTTAATAATATATATCTTAGTTAAATAATATTTTAAATTTTAATTTAATTTAATTATTTTAATATTCAATGAAATATTAATTTCGAAAATTTTTTATTTTAAATCATTGATGGGTCATGTTATGATTGGCTTTTCAAAAATTTAATTAATTTTAAGTTCATTTAGTGCATCAAAAATTTGTAAAAATTATAATCCAAATAAATTTGAATTATTAAAATTATACTTAAATACAGTATATATTTAGATCTTATTACAGAATTAAAATTAATATTTTAATAATTTGGTTAACTCAATTTGTAATTTAACAAAATTAATTAAAAAGTAAATTAATATTTTAAATAAAGATAAAGTTCAAACTTACCTATTAAATAGAAAAAATATTCTTTATTAACTACCTTAATTAGTTAATACCAAAGGACCTATTTGTATTTCATTCCAAATCAGAGGACCTATTTGATTTTTTTTAAAACTAGAGGGATCTTGTTATACATGAACTTAAATAAAGAGATCTAATTGCAATTAACCCTATATATTATGATATTGAATATTTCTATAATATGCTAGCTGTAAAGATAATTTAAACTGTTATTTTTAATATGGCTAATGAATTTTTCTAAAGAATATTTAAATATAATTAATAGTATTAACATTATGAACTGTTCTTATTATAAGATCCTTCTTTCATCCTGTTGAAAAAATGAAATAAAATTAAAGAAACCTTTAATTTAATATTATTTTGATATTATGTAATACCAAATATCAAAATATTATTTTTAAGATATTATTTTATAATTTTTTATAAAATTATTTATATATGTCATTAAATTAATTATTATTTTTGAATAATATAATATAGTATTAAAAAAATATTTAATTAAAGTATGTTAACGAATTAAAAATCATATTAGTTAAATAATATTTTAATATAATATAATTATTAAGTATAGTAATTTTAATAATATTTTATATAATATATAATTTAAAATATAATTAATTTTTTATATTAAATTTTATTTGTAATATGAAATATACTATACTTAATAATATCTTAGTTAAATAATATTTTAAATTTTAATTTAATTTAATTATTTTAATATTCAATAAAATATTAAATTCGAAAATTTTTTATTTTAAATCATTGATGGGTCATGTTATGATTGGCTTTTCAAAAATTTAATTAATTTTAAGTTCATTTAGTGCATCAAAAATTTGTAAAAATTATAATACATTAACATTATATTTAAATAAAATTTATATATCTGCAAATATAAAACTAAAAAACATGTTCAAATATAATTTGTAAAAATTATAATCCAAATAATTCTGAATTATTAAAATTATACTTAAATACAATATATATTTAGATCTTATTACAGAATTAAAATTAATATTTAAATAATTTGTTTAACTCAATTTGTAGTTTTGTAATTAAAATTATATTTGTACATAATTTATATAACTGAAAATACAAATAAAATTACCATTGAAATCTCATTCAATCCCGTGACGCATCACAACGATAAAATTGTATTTAAGGGAACGTTTGGTTCAGTGTTATCTCAATGTACGATAAAATTGTATCTAAGGGAACGTTTGGTTCAGGGAACGTTTGGTTCAGTGTTATCTCAATGTTATGCTATTTTTAAAAAATAATTGTTTGGTTTAATGTCATCTTTAAATAATATTATAATTAATTACAAAAATACCATTACATGCTGACATCTAGATGTCATCCCAAATCGGGCGACATCTCAAGATAACACTATCAATTTGTCATTATAATGTCAATAACTTCCAACTAAACAAAAATTATTTGGATAGCATTTATATTTTCTAATATCATAACATTGAACCAAACAAATGTCCATTGATGAATAACAATGACATTTAGATAACATGACATCTAAATAACATTGACATTGAAATAACACTGAACCAAACGCCCCCTAAATACGATGCTAAAATTGTATTTAAATACGATTTCGATAGATATAATTTCATGCAGTATCCAAACTATATTCAAATATAATTTTAGCAACTACATAGTACTTCCAAGCTAAAATTGTGTTGAAAGCAACAACAACGCGTGACACCAAAATTGCATTTAAATACAATTTCGATATTTGCAATTACATGCGGTGCTGAAATTATATTTGAATGTCTCCCTTCATTGCGAAAAACAAATGATCTGCAAAATGTACAAGTGCAACCATCAAATCATAAAAGTTGAGCTTGAGGCGCAAATTAGAAACACAATCCTCGATTAGTCTCTAACTTCTAGCAAGAATCATCTCCAGCCCACTGGGGAGAGAGCATACATGATTAGCATGGGTTTAAGCTCGAAATCAAGTCACTACAATTCTCAAATAAAGTGTTGTTTAGGAGTTCAAAAACACGGCGAAGAACTCTCATAATATTAGGTGGAACGAATTCATCATTTCATTTCAAGTGAAAAACACCAAACAACAATTTCAACAGCAAGACAATTCGTAATGAGGAAACAAGTGAAATCTGGAAGAAGTTTGATTTTTATTTACAGATAAACAACACGGTTAAAAACATTAAAAACCAAGAATAGAGCAAGGATCTTAACTCTTAAGCAAGAAGGTTTATTTATGAATGAACTTGAAATATAGGACCAGGAGAATGGCCAACACCAGGACTATAATTATGCAGCCTATGATCCACTTGTTCCTGTCCATCCTTCTTGACATGAAGGTCAGGGTCCTCTTGCTCTTGCCAATGTTTTCATCCACGCCATGCAACTGCATGTCAAACCATTCATGGCTCATCTTATATTTTGCTTGAAACTCGTGAGAAAAATATAACAGAAACAAGGGGAATTGAGAGATGGAACATAAAACTTTAGGATGTATGCGTCAAACACAAATTTACATATTTATTAAAAAAATTAATTACTGAAAAATCCCTATAATTAATGTTTAATTACATTTTGGTCCAGTTTTTAAAAATTTTCTAATTAGTTATAATTTTGAAAACTTTGTAACAATAAAAGTCCTTGTAATTTATAATTACTGCATAAAATGTCCAAACTAATGATTTCATCAGCACTTAAGGAATATTTGGTTTTTAAATTTATAAAATTCCAATTTCACACCCCCTCTCTCTTCCCCATCCAAGAAAGACATCAGTAGAGGAGGTAGGAAAGTGGAACAATGACAAATGGCAAGGTGACAGCGAGTAAAGAGAGAGAGAGAGAGATTCAAGAGAATATACAAGAACGATATTCTTGAAAATTCGAAAAAGTATGAAGTGTAAAATTAAAAATCTATTAATGATAACTGCGAAGGGACCTCGTTTGTAATATTAGATAAAATGTAAAGACCTATTACAAAATTTTTAAAAATTACATACCAAAATGTAATTAGGGATTCATTATAAGGATTTTTTAGTAATTAGCTTTTATTAAAATGACATCAGAAACTTGATACACACTTTGGCTGTCATTTCAAATTAAATTGACGATCTAACCATGACTATCATAGTTCATAACCAAGATTTGATCTGGGCTAATCTGGCAATTCATCCAAGATAAGGAAGAAGATGGTGTCTGTCAATCAAAATTAACGCAAATTCATGAAATTTGGAGAACCAAAACAAAATATTGGTAACTAATGTTGAGCGGAGATAACCATCATGGCCAATAGGTTGTTACTGTGTTGAGTTTCTTTTTTAATATCAGTCAATATATAGATTAAAACGTTTATAATGAGAACATTAATTTAAATTATTGTGAACGAAAATCTTCCCTACAAAATTTGACAAAAAAAGAATATTCCCTACAAAAGTGATAGAAATGTTAATGTGGTGTTCTTAGCCTAGTAGGGAAGGAGTTTGCTTGGGTCAACAGTCTCGAGTTTGAATCACTATCACCACAATTTTTAAGTTGGGAGGGAGAAATTATGATGTCAAGGAGTGAAATCAAAAAAATAAAAAGTGATAAAAAATGTTCATAATAAAAATTTTCTTCCTTATTATGAAGTGTTTCGACACTCATACATAATTATATATTTCTATACTTGCCACTTTATTCACACCCATCCATTGAAGTATGAAAACACATACCTAACATCATATTCAGACTGATATGGCACATCCCTCTAAGGATCACCCTCATGCCCAATTAACTTTATAACAAGACTCGAGGAATGCGTCACAAGGAGTGTCCCCGCTATTTTACACGAGAGAAATCCCTCATAAGAAGCAACCAGGAATGCAATTTTGGACTGGATCCAAAGGCCAAGCTTATATAAATGCGGGTGGTAATCGAGTCAACCCAAATATGTCCTTAAATCATCCAAGGTTCACTGTTAATAGTTTTACCAATAAATTACCCACAATAAACATGTACAACTTTTATTTTACTAAATCAAAATTTAACCCATTCAATAATGGTCGGGGAGGGTCACTAATCAAAAGTATAATTTTGCGGCTCACCCATGTCCTATTAAGAGAGTGTTGAGGTGGGTTAAACGGGTTTTAATAAAACATGTCACCCCTAAAATTAGGATACTTAGTAGACTTTAAAATATCCCTACTTTGATCCTTTGATCAGCCCATCTTGATTGAATTGCCCAACATCATTATACTATTAGACAAATGATCAGCCCATTACAGCCCAGATGTCTAATCAAATTGGCAAGTCTAGTCAGCATACCCAAATAATATATCAATTGGTATATGGGTCAAGTGAATCAACCTATAGTAATCCCCCTTCCACTAGGGCTTGGGACTAACTATGCAAAAAGAAAAAAAAAAAAAACAATGAGCTAAATATATATGAAGTTAGCTAATTGATGCCAAAAAGAGTAAAAAATTGCAGTCACATGGTCAGCTCACAAAATGTTTTTAGTCATATCACAACACAAATGATCCTGCCCTGAAAGCAATAAGATGTATAGGTTTTCATGCTTAAGTTAATAAACATGAAACTTAGATATGATCAAAATATAAAATAAAATTACAAGTTTAAGACGTTACAAAAAATATTTTTTTCTTGCTGCAAAAATAGAAGCAGGCTAACTCTCTGACAATAAAAGCAATTCACCAATAGAAATTAGATTGCTTGCAGGAGAGATGAAAAAATTAATGGAACATCAAAATGATTAGCTTAAAGCATTGAATAGGCCTACGAAGGAAATTACAACAATCTTCATTCCAGATAGATTTCTCAGCAAGATCATATTTTGAAATCTTTCGCCACCATGTAAGCTAATCAACGATACTAAATATTTTTAAAACTTCAAGACCAATCTAAGATAAAAATATTCAGCAGTAGATGGTGCAAAGAACATACAGTGTTGTGGGCATGTAGAAGTGATTGACGTTGCTGATGCAGGTCTTGCAGGATTGAAACACCAAGTTCTTCAGTTTCCAACATGGTTCTTCGACCATCCTTTATCCGTTCGCTAGATTGATTCAATCTCTCAGTGGACATTAAGAGTCTTCCCCTTTGATCAGCAGACACCTGAAGCGAGCAATGTCAATTCAACTTTACAGAGCACAACTATCAAAACCAAATGACAACCACTTAACCAGAAGATAGTGCTAAAAAGAGATCATGTAGCTGCTGAACAAAGCTGCATGGTTTTACAGCTGGAAGACCACATAACAAGAAATGGAAGACCACATAACAAGAAATGGAAGACCACATAACAAGAAATCAAAGGGTACAAAATTTAATTGGATTATAAACAGCAATTTATGACTGAATCCAATACCCATACCAACAACTCATCAAAAACCTTTTGAAAAATCGAAGACCTAGATCTTCTGATACTCGAACTTGACTTCTCTTGCAAAGTATAGTTTGGCCCAATGGCTGATCTGTTCTTTGACTACTAGCTGAAAATCTAGGTTGTGTCAAATAACAAACAATCAAACTCACAAACATGCAATTTATATTTCAAGAAGAGAAAAAGGCTAAAAGCCAAGTAGAACATTTGCAGGATAGTTGCTTAAGTTATGCTTCAAAGGACAGACTGACAAATAAATGAAGAACAATGATTTGAATCTAAGGTATGCTTCAACAAACGGAGCAGTATCATACAGCCAGCGTATCAGCCATGCCAGATTCCAACAGGTCCTCTCTGGCAGCAATCTTAGCGTTTGGAGAAGTAATTCGTTTAACTTCACTCTTCAGATTGTTCAGGTCCGACTTATATTCCCTCAACTTCGCAAGTAACGCTGCCTTCACACTTGGCTGCAAGCTTCTAGCTTCAAGGTCCATTTTCCGGATCTACATAAAGCGTTAGGCTTCATCAGCAGATAATAATGAACAAAAAATAGGAAACTAAGCAGGTTTAACATCAACAATTTAATCAATTACCAAATTTTCAGCATCCTCTATCCCAGCTTTAATTTCAGATACCGTTTGTTTCTTTTGTTCTGCAGAATTCATAAAAACAAAAGATTCTGATGAATGCAACGCTTAATGAATATGTTGAGAGAACAACCCTAAAATGAAGGTTGAGTTCCAAAAAGAGGCATCATATTACCTCCATCGAGAGCGAAAGCGGCCGTGCACTTCCGTGACAAATAAGCAGAGATCTCGCAATACTGGCGCTCGTATCCTTCAAATACCTCGCTCATTGGGACCGATCTCGGCGCGATTTGAGATTTCTCGCAACTTAAATGCGCCAAAAATTGCCGAACTCAACAAAACCTGGATGAAGAACAGGGATGCAGTAAACATCAAGGAAACCCTCTTCGTCCAAGCGTTACGCATGAAACAAATGTCTATCGGCCATTTTGGGGCGTCGCAGGTAAATTAGTAAACAGGCATAATCCTCAAAACCCAAAGAGCAAATTGCGAAAGCAAAAACCTGTGACAGGGAGAATCGCTATTACGATCAGATCGCCGCCCTAGGAATGGGGAAGAAGGGCGAGAGAGAAGAGCAGAGCAGAGCTTCAGCCTTCAAGGCGGACCGTAGTGGGAGAAGGCAAAAGGAGTTTTCTTCGCGTACCGTCAACGAATAAAATGTTGGAGCTTTTACGTTTATCACATTTTAAACTTCTATATTTACAAAATAAAGAGTGGAAAAATTGTATTAAAATATAGGAGTTCTTATATACAGGACATGAAATTTATACAAAATTATGCATTTCACTATTAATTCGTAAATATTACCACTATCACACCATATTTATTTAAATTTTACGCATTTCACATATTTCACATCATATTCTTTGATGGTGAACTTCATATTTCTAAATTAGCCTTGATCTTAACTATATTATTAATATATTAATTAAATACTATAAATAAATTAATTATATAAATAATAATTTAAATATTTATGAATTTTTTTATTTAAATATTTATGAATCTATGTATTTTAAATGAATATGGTGTGATAGTGATAATATTTACGAATTGATGGTGACATGCGTAATTTCATGTAAATTTCATGTCCTACATGTAAAAACCCCTAAAATTTATATAAAAATAATTGTATTAAAATATAATTATATGACTGTAGTGGTAGCGATGTGCATTAGTACTAAAAAAAATCGAGAGCTGACACAAAATTGAACCAAATTAATTGATTTAAGTCGAAACAAAATTTATTTCTATCATTTTTAAATTTTATAATATTCAGAACTAATTATATAATTAGTTCTTGAATTTATATATAATTTTAGTAGAATTAATCTGTCAAAATTTATATAAATAGTAAAATACAAAATTTTAAAATAATTTTTAACAATTAACCTTATTTTATTTTTTTATATTTTGATTCTAAAACAAATAGCTTTAAAATCTCATTTTATAATATTAAACTAACTATTCTACTTTAATGTTAGATTTTATTTTAGGAAATTTTTAGTTATTTATATATTATATTACTCAAATCTAGATTTTAACTTTCTTTTACTTTCTCTAATAGAATTATATATATTTTTTATTAAAAAAATTAAATTAAAATTTTTTTATTATAATATTTATTGGAACATTTATGTATCGCATTAAAAATTATTTATTAGATTCATTTGAAACTGCATTTAATTTGGATCAAATTTGAACTTATTAATTTAAATTTTAAATTGAGTGCATGAATGCATAAATTGAATCCAGATTTATATGTAGTAAAATTGATTTAATTTGAGTTAAGCACATAATGACCTCATTTATTTTGAGATAATTTTTTTATTCAATATAATTTTAATTATAAAAATTCACTTTATTTCACATATAACACAAATACGAATATTAGAATTGAAAATATTTTATATTTTACATACTTTTTAATATTAAAATAATTTTTTTTCATTAAATTAAAAAAATAAAATTTATTTTGACTAAAAAAAGTTGCATCATCAAATTGAGCGATACACATCTCTACGTAGGGGAGTATTGATTTTTTTTTGTTTTTATATAGTATTAAATTGTCTTTAAATAAGTTTTCAAAAAAAAAAAAAAGAATTTAAATACTGACACGAAATGTACGGCTACACGTGTGCACGGTAACAGGTTGGAGAGCAAAAACAGCATACGGCAGTCCCGACAGAGTGCGACGTTCCACTGTTTTGGAGGACGGGAGGAGAGGAAACGGGGAAACGGGGCCCGTGTAGACGCTATCACTTTAGCCAATAAATTAAATTTCCATTATTAAAAAAAAAAAAAAAAATTAAGTTCCCTTTCTGCTGTCTTTCAGTTTCAGCTAGATGGCCGAGCAGCCAAATAAGCACGTGTCGATATACCAACTCCGTACGTAGCACCGCACGATCTTAACCATGAAACGTATCTACCTGCACGTCACATACCATCAGATCGCACGGTCAAAAGCTGTTACGCATAGACGGTTTTGTACGAAACAGTTGCATAATAATATTCTGCACGTGATTCTCTGAGGTCCTTAAAAATCCCATTCCCTTCAACGGACGTTAAAAAGCACCCAGGAACTCACCCGTCTGCGCGCTTGGCATCTCCCTTCCCCATTTCCCATAAAAGAGCAGAACCCGCGTAAACCCGCCCCTCCGCTCCAATCGCCGTCTGCGTGGCGATGGGTTCCGTCTCTCCATTGCTGCTGCTGCTGCTGCTTCTTCTATCCCTCCATCTGATCGTTGCGCTGCCAGGGGTTGGAGGGTACCTGGATTCGGCTGGACTCCTACGGCGCGCGCAGGAATCGCAGTTTTTTGATTGGATGGTCGGGATAAGGCGGAGGATCCACGAGAAGCCGGAGCTTGGATATGAGGAATTCGAGACTAGCGAGCTCATCCGTAAGGAGCTGGATCGGATGGGGATTTCTTACAAGCATCCCGTGGCCGTCACCGGCGTTGTCGGCTTTGTGGGCTCGGGTAAGACGCCATTCGTGGCGTTGAGGGCCGATATGGACGCTCTGTCGATGCAGGTTGGGGTTCTATATTTCTCTGTGCAGATGTTTTTGCTGAAAATGGGTTTGATTTGAAGCTGCGTCTGGTTGTTTACTTAATACTGGAAGTTCTTTTTTTTCGTTTACTCGTGTTTATACTTTTGCATCTTATTTCCCTTGTTAAGATATGGTCTAATTAGGGTTTTTTTGCGCGTGACATCGAAATTTAGATCTGTTTGGCAACAGCTTTAAATTTTAAGGAGCTTAAAGTTCGAGCCATCTTTTGCATGACTTGGATGTTAAGTAACTCTAAGGATTTTAAGGCAAGAAAATCATCCATGAGATAACAAATCAAGTCTTTCCCTAAAATTTCTAATTGCCGTCCCGAATTCAGGTTGATTATGTTACGTTTTAAGCTTCTTAAAGCCCCGAGAGCTGTTTGGATGTTTTTCAAGTTCAAGCAACTAATTGGGTGCTCAATGCTTTTTTGTTTTAACATTTAATCTCTGATGAAGCACAGGAGAGTGTTGAGTGGGAGCACAAGAGCAAGGTCCAGGGAAAGATGCATGCCTGTGGCCATGATGCTCATGTTGCGATGCTTCTGGGTGCTGCTAAGATCCTTAAAGAGCACCAAGATGAGCTTAAGGTTCGTTCTTCATTCTAACGCTCTAATATTCTTTATTTCTATATATTTCAAGGATTTTTTTCTCGTGTTTACGTAAACATTTGAATCTGATATTTTTTTTTAAGCTGAAAAAGACATGTAAACTCCTTTTTGGTGCTTTTCTGGTTATAGCATCGTGGGATTCCACTTTTAGGAAGTGCTATAGCAGAATAAATACCTTGTTGCCTAAAATCTATATGCCTATGCAATCGGACATTAATTGGAATTTGAAAGTCCAAAAGGCAACGAGTAGGTAGTGGTTAAGGATTGATGCCACAATTCTGCAGTTCTATCTTTAATTCAATATGTATTATACTTGTATTTAAAGATGATGTGTAGGATGTATTGTCAAGCCATATTCTTGTCATAGCCTGGCGTGTTAAATACAAGTTAGTCTAAAAGTTAGTCCATTATTGTATGTCTTCTGGATATTGAACAGTATAAAATTTGTGTAGTAGTAAAACATTAGTAAAGTTTCTATTCTACATCTGACTTGGGAACTTGGAGTCAGGACAATCAAGAGATATCTTTATAGTGAAAGCAACAAGCATTCAGCAATTCAGTGATCATTAGGCAGAGGATTCGAGTGGGTTAATTCTTCAAGCTACACCACTCCTTTATTTAATAAATCATTTGGCAGGCTGTTTGTTTGCTATCATTTCTATTTCTCATTTGCCTGAAGTGGATGCATGGAAGTTTGCACAGTTCGTTTTACCCTTTTTCTACTGTTGCAAAGTCACGAATTTTCCAAAGTACAAATTTTAATGAAAAGAAATGCAAGACTCGGTTGAGAACGAAAAGGGAAGGAAAACAGGAAAAGAACATGGGAGTCAAAAAAGAAACCGACATTGAGAGGGATGGTTTGCGAAAATACTATAATAGGATGGCAACTAGGATCATCATTTAAGTTTTTTTTTTTTAAACTTGCAATGTAAAACAATTTCTTATTAATTGTGATGCTAATTTCATTCAAGCAGAAAAGAAATAAATGTAGATTATGTTTCTTTAAGATATGAAAAACTTCTATTTCGTTAGTTAGAATTAACATATCTAATCTAGCTGTTTCATGATTACCGGCATACATGTATAAAATTCTCGTTCAGAATAGAACACTGGATATGATCAAATATTTGTGAGGATGTATATATTTCTTTCTTCTTTATTTTAACCTCATTTTTTTTGGATATGTTGACATTGTTTTTACTTTAATAAACTTAATAAATTGAATGTGCTTTAATAATTAAAACTTGGTTTTTCCACCACACTGGGTCTCTCTGAAAGGTCCTAACACACCTAAGGTGCCCGGGGGGGTTCAAATTGCTGAAAATTGAATTTGTGCATGTAAATAAGAAGTCTCAATGATTTTTTGGTGGTTCAGGAAAATAATCTTCAGTCCTAGGACTTCTCATCCCTATGCCTAATTACTCAACTCTTTCACAAAAATAGGTGGAGAAGCCGATATGCTTCTTCCCAAAAGCAGGTGGAGAAACTAGACACACTAAATCTCTCCTTGTAAGGATGAGATTATACCCTAACACAATCCTGGAAAACTATGACATGAAAATCCCTCAAGTTCCCCTAGACTTGGGTAAAAACAAAGATAATGTTAAAGATATATCTTTCTTACAAAGCCATCAATGAAGTGAGGAGTCTATGAGTAAAAGTAGGGATTTCATGGCTCCAACACGTCCTCTCATGTTTGATTGTATCAACACTTTGAAAACATTGCGGGGCCTCTTCATTTGAAAGCTTTTCAAGTCATGGTAAGAACATGTCAACATTAATTTCTCTTAGTTTAGATCCCTATTTACTTTATAGTCCATCATAACGTTAATATGACTGTTGGGAAAGATCTAAAAAGAAATCATCTCAAATTGCATATGAAAAAAACTGAAATTTGAAACTAAATGCTGAATGGATAGAAATGACAATTTATTTGTACCCAAATCCGTTTAATTTGCCTTACTTGATAGGATGGGTTTGGGTGTCAAAAGTTAACCTCTGAGAAGGGGAATACGCCGTTACTTATTGCTCCATTACTTCTTGATGATGATGAGCTTACTACTATAGTCGACCCTTCTCTTGTCGAGGATTACAATAATGTCATGATAAGACATTAAAGCACATCAAGATGGTTTTTACTACTTTATCATTAAGAGGATAGTTTTGATTGAGTTAGGTATACCTGGATAAAACTTAGACAGAGTAGAGATCTATTTGAGGATGCCACTTATCGAAAAACTTGATCCAGGATAGAATCTAAAAGGAGAGGTCATATCGAGACCATCACGATTTACCAAGGAAAGCACTACTCCTTGCCCATTTATGTTTTGATAGTAAATCCTGCTTTAGTTGTGGAGTATATGAAATATAGGAAAGAAAAAACTGAAGAACAAATGGTGATAAACTCATATGTACCCCTGAGACATAAGTGATTGAGCACATTGAAGGGGATACTCTTATACTTGTTGCTATACTTACTCCTACAATCGATCCTTCTCTTAGTGAGGGTCATGATAACTGGCATGATGAGACCATAGACCGCGTTAAGTTGGTTATGAATTCTGGGTATCATGATGATGCTAGGTTCTATCAGGTTAGATATATTTTAACAAAAAAATAGACATGGTAGAGATCTACTTGAGGTTGCTACGTATGAAAAAACCCAATCTGCAAAAGTACGTAAGAAAAAGATAGGTCCTATTGAGATCACCATGCTTTATCGAGGAAAGCACCACTTTCCAATTTATGCTTTTGTAACAAATTTTGCTTTAGCTGAGTATAAGAAATATTGGATTAAAAGTTGAACAAATGGTGATGAGCTCATATATCCTCTCAAGACACTGATGATTGAACACATTGAAGAGGATTCTTATTGTTTGCTACTCCATTACTTGTTGATGACAATGTACTTACTCCTATAATTGATTGTTCTCTTCTTGAGGAGCATGATGAGTGTCATGATGAGGCCATAGAGCACATCATGATGGTTATGATTCTCAAGGATCATGATGATGCTAGATTCGATTTAGGTATTCCTTGATAAATCCTTGAGAGAGTGGTAATCTATTTGAGGTTGTTACTCAATCCCCACCTAGGAGAGAACTTAAGAAAAAGAGAGATCAAAATGTTGTGATATCACACAAGTTTGAATGAGCTTAGTGAAACTATTGACAGTTGATATGTGAACTTCGTCGATTACTTTTGGAACACCCTGTGGCATTTGTTAGGCACAGTATGAATTTTGACCATTGTCTATTATCTATTAGAGGATTAATATTTGGGGCTTAGGTTAGGCCCATTATACTAGTGGATAAACACCTATCAACCAAAAAGCTTAAGCTAATAGTTAAGAGCCATTATTTGTATAGCGACATTGCAAGTTTTTGTTGCATATCCAATGTGGATAGTTCTTTATGTGTATTCTCAAGAATCCCCCCTCACATAAGAATCTATTCATATGGGTCATCCCTTATCTAATTGGTCATTTTAACCTATCAAGTGCATGTGCATTAAAACCTACTCAACTATCTGGAGATACAATAGCAGCCAATCATGGTAATACTTGTCAAGTCTTGTGGAAGCACAATTTACATAAACCATTTAATATCTTGCTTTGATATTACTTGTTAGAAGAGAAATATCTCAGAACCCAAGTTGAGCCTAATACACATGTAATTGGATGCCTATCAACTCAAAAGCCTAAACTAGTGGGTATTATCACTTGTATGTCAATACCACAACTTTTTGAATAGCTAATATAAGATGGTTCTTCATGTGTACTTTCAGCGTTATCTACACACTTATGATCAAATCAAGTTAATGAGATTAGGAGTTTAACTGCGTTGGTATTTGTCGTCCCAAGGTTTCATTTGTTTCCTTTGTTGCATGTTGGAATTTATATTTGCAATCTCATTTCTATTCACAATATAAATTGATGAAATTAGTGATAAATTATTACATATTTGTACAAATGTTTTTGGAAATAATTGTGATGGTTAGGGATAAAGAAAGTCGTTAAGAAAAATATTAAATGAGATTAGATCAATTGCATTTTTTCTTAATTTACTATTATACTTGGGAGTTAGGACCAGTCATACTTTTAGTATTTCATAATGGTGGCTTATCAATAGCTAGTAGTAATACTTTGTGACTTTTCAGCCGTCTACCTCTCGTTGAGTGTTCATAGGTCAAGTTTACTACTACAAAGAGCAAACCAAATAATTCTTTGATGAGCAGATAATTCCCATTAAAAATTGTGAACCATTTATATTTAGTTCGATAGAGAAATTTCAGGTGTATTGGGGACATCAAAGGCTTTAATAGATTAATATGATTTTTTAAAAACATAGGAGATGATTTGACTTATACTCAATAAGGTTGAGTTATTTTCGCTCTGGAGAATTGCTGGGGACATTTTTATCATGAATGACCCAAATCACGTCATACTGTGATTGCCTGGATGAGAAATACAAAGTTATTTTTGTTTTGAGTTAATTTGTTAATCTAATCTGTTAGTTATTTGATTTATTATTTTTTATTATTGTTATCATTTTTATAATAATTATTATTATTTCTGTTAGGTGGACACATCTCCTATTTTGTTTATGGTGGGATCAAATTTTCTTTAAGTGAAATCTGTAACTAAACATTTAGATCAGAATATGATTGGTGAAATTTAGTTTGAGTGCAAGTATGTGATTCTGTGAAGGGATCAATATACTGAAATGGGAAGGTAGGGACATTAGGTGAAAATTCTAGAAAATTTAATTATCATAAGGAAAAAAAAAGAAAATGCTAGTTTTTGTCCTCCACCTACTCATCACATACTTGCCCAAAACCTAGCTGATTTTTTATTTCAAGCAGCTGCAGCTGTCAGCTCTCCATCATTGTTTCGTCCCTCTAGTTGATTCTTACTCCAGCTTCTCCTCACATTTTTCTTGGTCCACATATTTCTACCTGACGTTCAAAGGCTTCATCATGTGTGAGACCCTTTATATGAAGCACGTGTGACCTGTGAGAAGAGATTTGATTAATCAAACTATTCAAGAAGCCTGCAGCGTCTTCCTCTCTTCACGTGACAAGCTATTCATGTGAAGGCTTTCAGCTTTCATTCTTCATGCTTAACACAAGAAGCTCCCAATGCTGATGTCATTATTAAAATCGAATAACATGCTATGTGGAATTGCTTGCATCATCATTTAGCATTATCAGATTTATGCCTTGGAGAATGGCAAGCCTATCTCAGTCCTCCCTTTGGTCTTATACAATCATAGACTGATGGTATATTTACTTTAATGGAATGACATAAGGTTGGAATGGAATTGTCATTCCATAGGAATGGGATTTCCATTCCAAGAAAAATGAAGTGACAAGAAAAATGAAATAACAATTCCTTTAGAATGAGGAATAAGAAATGAATAGAAAAGAAAAATATTAAAATACTCATAAATATAATTTAATAAAATTTTACTTTATTTATTATTAAATTTAATTTTACACATATAATTAGATGTCATATAAGTATATATGTAAGCAAGCAGAACTAGTCCATGCTTTTATATAGGCCTATTATAATCGAAATTCAAATTGCAGAAATACATTTGGAAATAAAAGGGGATTATAATATTTCAAATGCGGACATCTAAAAAGGAAAGAAAGCAAATAAAATCAGCACAAAATTTAAAAGATTCCCATTTAAATCAGTTTATTGATTTAAATGGGAATTTCTAATCCAACTAATCATCCATCAATTAAGCCTGATGCCAAATCTGCTAATGTCAATCCTTCATCCAGATCGACACCACGTGGTGTGATCTCGGGCATTGAGTGTAGACCCTGTTTGGAATAAATTGACGATCTGATGGCATTATGTCCCAACCACATAGCATAGTTATAAGGATGTGTACATGTACATGCATATATGTGTACGTCTATGTGTATAGGATAATTTTGGAATAATATTTTTGGCCCAGAAGGAATAGCTAGGTAGGGGGTATGAATGGTTATTTCATAAAATTTGGAATAAAAATTTCTATGAAATAGCTATTCTATTAAAGTAAACGTAGAAATAACTATTACATCAAAGTTAATATAGAAATAACTATTCCATATGGAATAAGAGTGGAATGGAATAGCTATTCTATCCAAGTAAACACGCCCTAAGATATAATTTCTTCCTTAAGTCAGTTATCTACTGCTTCATTGATTCAATTTGGAACATTTTGGTCACTTGGATTGTTTAATTTGGCTTTTAGTCAAAAGATCTGTATTAAATTTGAGATTTGAGTTATTGCTGGATATAATTTTAAGTATCCAATATATCTTTTGAACCCTAGATTTGATTTAAGCTAATAAATTTGATAGCCGTAATCTTACTTGGTAAATGCTTATTAAGCATTTACCAATGTTCCTATTTAATTTCTAAATTAAAATCAGTTCAATTTTTGGGTTATTTTATTTTCTCAACTTTATCATTTAAATAGATTTATAGAATAATTCTGTTTATTTGAGATAAGTGACATTTACATCATTGATTTCTAAATATTGCATTCGTCCCGTATCAGTGTTGATTTAGCTGAAACCATTATTCAGTTATTACAAAAAAGTGTGGACTACAATTATTTTGGACTTCTAAGAATTTGCATATAATTAAGCAAATCATTCTTGAACAGTTTATTGATTCTTGATTGTCGAGAAAGGGAAAATGCAATAACTTTCTGCAATTTGAAGATGATGGCATTCCTTCATGTCAAACCTTTATTATTTTTCCACAAATATGCCTTACGTCTCCAGAGCTGGAGGATCATTGGAAAAAGCAAGTTTTCAAGATGTACAGGAAGAGATAGTGAATCAGTGCCATTGTGCCAGCAATATGGCAATGCGGATGACATTAATAAGATTGAGATGAAGACACTGATCAATTGGCATATCAAAATATCAAAAATGATAATGCATGCCATTCATACTTCGCCATACTTTTAAGTTGCATTGCCATCTCCTGCCTTTGTCAGCATTCTTGCTTTTGGTTATCGGAAAAAAACATTTTTGTTTTTTCTGTTATAGTTCTTTCAAGGTTTTTGTCATGGTGCTCTTGTTCTCAAGTCATTTTCTTATGTTGTCTATCAAGATATGTCTATTATACTTCTTAAATTGTTTCCGAATTTGAGTTTTTGAACTGTTCAGTTGCCAATACTAGAATGAATATAGGGCAGATCATATGTCCCTAGAATTTATGTGTATTGCATACATAACATGCTAAAGAAAATTTTTTGTAGATTTAAAAAAAAACACCAAATCTCCATATAGATGCAAATCATGTTCTCCTAGAACATGGACATAGGCTACATAGCATCTCCTCATGAAGTGGTAGGAGTGATAAAAGCTACCTCTGGCTTTTTCTCTCCATTACCGCAACTTGTCCTAACTTGTTTAACTACTAAATCATGTTTTTGCTGCTTAAATGTGGAAATATTGTTTCCCGGCTGTTCAGATAAATTTCGTAGGTAGAGACCACTTGAAATTTTCTCATGTCGGGCCATCAAAGAAACATGCAATTATACAGTTTTCTGTTTCATAATTGTGCTAGGGAACAGTTGTACTAATCTTCCAGCCGGCTGAGGAAGGTGGCGGTGGGGCGCTGAGAATGATTGAAGCAGGAGCTATGGAGAATGTTGATGCTATTTTCGGGTTCCATGTTGCTACTGACACACCACTTGGAACAGTTTCATCCCGACCTGGGCCGATTATGGCTGGGAGTGGGTTCTTTGAGGCTGTAATAAATGGAAAGGGCGGTCATGCAGCTATCCCTCAACATACAATAGATCCCATAGTAGCCGCATCAAATGTAATTGTTAGTTTACAGCATCTAGTTTCTCGTGAGGCAGACCCTTTGGACTCGCAGGTAATTGTTTTCATTTTTTTTGATTAGTTTGCAAACTTTGGGCTGTCAGAGCTTGGGGTTTTATTGTCCCTGAACTTCTGATATTGCAGATTTTCACTTTTTGCTGAACTTGAGGAATTACTTCAGCAATTCCAAGTTCCAGATAATTGACCTTCATCTTTTAGAACAACGCTGTTATCATTCATTAAGATTTTGGCTTGTGGATTATAAAATCATGCATATTGCATTGGGGAATGGGGCCATGATATTTTGATGGGTTTTAGTCAGAGCTTAAATTCGAATGTAACTGGTTTGTGATGTCTACTAGCTTGTGAAGCAGTAAGTCTTATCCTTTGATTTTATGAGATTGGACAGTTTTTCTGTTAAGCAACAACACTTTTTTAGTTCTTAATGACTATGCACTCTCTATCATTGAGGGATTTTGTAGATGTTAAGATAACTGAAGTTTTTTTTTTTTTTTTTGCAAACTGTCAAAAGCATGTTTGATTCCTACAACGGAGAAGAGTGTTATAATTGTAATCCAATGACAAACTAAACAAGCCACCTCCAGCGACTGAACCTACCAGAATAATGCTGCTATATGTGACTATTATCTAATATAAAGCATGCTTCAGCTTATAACAATCTTTTCATGCCCAGAAGCCCATGTTTATATTGATTCCAAGAGTTTTTTCCTTTTCAGGTGGTTACCGTGGCAAAATTCCAAGGTGGAGGTGCCTTCAACGTCATCCCAGATTCAGTCACAATTGGAGGCACTTTCAGAGCCTTCTCTAATGAAAGCTTCTATCAGCTCAAGAAAAGAATCAAGGAGGTAAGATTTATGAAAGATAATTCACATCTAACATCCTCATCAGAGTAGTAGCCTTATTCAACTAATTAGAGGTGGCTTTATGAATTATTTTTTGCCAATTTGTCTTGCCGATACAACCTATCATGTAAGTCCTAGTTTAATTCAAATCTTTTTGCATATTATGTAGCCAGTATATATTTTTGCAGGCCATTTTACTTCCTATTCCATTAAATTTTTTTTTTGAGAGGATTAACTAAAATTTTAGTATGTGTTTTAGTTGTATATCTTTTATTCTCTTTGTACATGTTCATTCCACCTATATGTATGTATGTATATATATATGTATGTATGTTTGTATGTATACCACATATTCATCTCAACATTGTCATTTTGATGAAATTAATTTTTATTGCTAATAATATATATATATATATATGTATACAGTGTTTGAAAATGAGATCCATATAACTCTTGTTCCTAATTCATCAAACTCAATTCTTTTCCTTTCATTCTGTAAATCAACAGGTTATCATTGCACAAGCCTCGGTGCAGAGGTGCAGTGCAACAATTAACTTCCTTGATAGAGATCATCCATTCTTCCCTCCGACAATCAACGACGAAATCCTCCATGTTCACTTCCAAAAGGTTGCGACCAAGATGCTCGGACCCAGCAGTGTAAGGGACCGACATCCAGTGATGGGTGCAGAGGACTTCGCCTTCTTCGCTGACACAGTCCCAAGCACATATTACTACTTTCTAGGCATGCAGGACAAGTCGAGTGCACCACTAAGTCCTGGGCATTCACCATTCTTTACTGTTAATGAGGCTGTGCTGCCATACGGTGCTGCTTTGCATGCATCTCTGGCTGCAGAATACTTGCAGAATGCTGGCAGCAGTTCTTCATCGATCTCTGATGCTGTATCTGCTGCCCATGATGAACTCTAATTTATAAATCTTCCTTTGGTCCATTGATCTGCCTCATGTGTTCGTTCGTCTGAGTATATTAATTGTTGGATTTTCCTCATTTTTTCAGGCATTCTGGTACCTGGAGCACCGGGGTTTATGTAAATTGTGTACTGTAATTATATCATCTGTAAGAAGGATGGTGAACACGAGGAATCATCAATCTATTTTTCTATTACTTCGGGGTACTTGAGCTCGGGTATCACTTGCAAGTAGGTCCACCTTTTAATTGGAGTCATTCGTGTTCTTAAGTTCTAAAATGTTCTACAATTGGATTCATTCATAGTTGCCTTTGTTAACCCATATGTGACAAGCTAGCTACCTCCTTCAGAGGGTCTGAAGGTAAAAGAAAGGGAATTTACATCTTTATATGGAATTGTAAGCTTGTAAAATTTTTAAAAAACTATTCAAATGCAAACAAAAACCTACAAATGTATACAAATAAATACCTCATGCATGGTATGTTAGTTCTAATGTAGCTCAGTAAAGAAAAACCTAAAGTGATCTTTTTCAAATATTTTAGTGAGGCATGTAGTTTAATGTTATATTGATATTATGCTACTTAGATGTATTTGACTAAAAGATGAAGAGTGAGCTTTAAACTTGAATCCTAGTTGAACGTATATGCACAAAAACTCACATGGGAGTGCAGAAAATATGTAGGTCGAATTTAAGATACTCTATGATTTGTTGTAGTGGTTTGATAGCTTGAGGATTGATCTAGTTACGAATCATCAATTATTCGTATTTAAAAAAATTTAATTAAGCATATTAAATTAAAAAAATTTCTGCTAGAGTCATGACTTAGAAACTAAACTCTAGAAAAAGTACCCAAATGCTTTTAAGCTCTATTATGAAAAGATAATTACATGTTTTTATCAAGGTTTTAAAATTCAATTGAAACGATAAAGTTTCGATAGCTTGATCTGGAAAGGCTACCAAGTTTTGGTTTCAATCAAAAATACCGAACTCGATCGACAGAAACTACCAAAATTAATCCCTCTCTAAAAATTAATATTTAATAATAATTATTAATAAATTCAATTTAAGCTTATAAAGTTTAAACAATTTACAAAAAAATTGAAATTACTGATATTAAAACTGTCAAAACTGACACTTGATCTTATGACCAGAATCTAAATTGCAACGGAGTTTTAAAAACTCAGTTCTTAATCATTTGTTTGTTTCTTCTGCTTCAATCAAAAAGTAGTTTTCTCCTGATATTATTCATCATCTGACAATTATTTAAGTAATGCTTATTTATTTATTAAGCTTTGATGACCATATGCCATTCAAAACGCCAGTAGAGAAATTGTCCAGATTTTTTTTTTTAATTTTAAATTTAATTTTAACGTCCAAAATAATGCTCAGCTGTTCCCATCTCGGAAGCCCTTTTGTCACTGTGACGTCTAAATTAATTCATTTGAATACATCATGTTCATTTGATGATTTATTTATGACTTCTTAATTAATTTTGTAGAAAAATAATGAATGTTTGGATACATTAATTCATCGTATCCCCCCGAAGGTCGATGCTTCATTTCAGCCGTATTTGCGGATAGAATGTTTACATTATTTGAACGTCAATAATGCGAGTCGATCAAACAGTCTTATAACTTTTAATAATAAGTATTTCTTATAATC
Organism: Apostasia shenzhenica; assembly: GCA_002786265.1. NCBI lineage: Eukaryota > Viridiplantae > Streptophyta > Magnoliopsida > Asparagales > Orchidaceae > Apostasia > Apostasia shenzhenica. The sequence goes on along the minus strand of KZ451932.1, from coordinate 3,254,887 downwards.
GGCCTTAAGCTTGGTCTCTTTTTCTTTTATGTTTTATTTTTTTCATATTTTTTTTATGCTTTGTATGAATTAACTGTGGGGGGTGATGTCTCTGACATGAAATCGCAATCCTCTATGACACTTTCACACAATCTTTTTCAACAAATTGTAGTATATGTGCATGAGATTTGCAATATGAAAAATCATAAGCTTTTTAAACATTTTTATATTATTTATTTTCTATTAGAAAAAATATTATAAATGTTTGTACTCGGATTCAACGTTGCATCTCAGCTATATACATCTCATACCTCGACTATGATGATTCAACATTCTATGACCTCGGCCACGATGTTTGGGTAGCCGCAGTCCCATTAACACCGGCCACGATGTCTGCTCACCCTCAGTTGTCGCTGTCTCAGTCCAGTGGAGATCGTCACATAAGCATAGCTTCGACTAAGTGAAGATTTCCACGAGTTACAAAAACCAAGGACTTGCGTGCCTTGACCACTATTGATGATTTTTTTTGAGAAACCAATGGTAGGGCCGACAGTATAGATCAAGTGGATATGATATATAATATTTTATTTTTGAAAATCTGCTAAGCTCTACTACAGCTTATAAATACTTATGGGCAGAGCACCAAAAAAGAAAAAGATCACAGATAAAAGAGAGAATTAGATTCCCAGGAGAAACATCGAAGACAAAGCTTGTATTTTTTGTTTTTCCTCTTGTACTAGTCCTCTGACCAAAGCCTTTTTGAGCTTTAATGAAATCTTCTTCGCTGACTCTCTAATGACGTAGAGGAAGCCATCCCTGAACTAACTTAAATCTCTATATACTTTTCTAGATGATTATTATCTTTTTGACACTAAACTTTTAAGATAAAAAGTATTGCATACCGCTAATTATCAAGACCCCATCTCTCTTCGTCAATAATAAAGAAGAGAGAGTCAGAGTTATGGTATGTGCATCCATATAAATCTGCACAAAACTAATACTAATACTGCCCACAAATGTTAATATGAATTTTAATAAAATTTTCAAGGGAATCGCAATATTATGCATTTATTTGTGCAATCTGATTTCATATTCTAGATTCTAAATTAACCATTGAGATAATCTTATTGATCATTCGTATATCTATAAAATATAAGATGTGATAGAAAATGTTATTTCCTACATAAGAATATGAAACCTACAGCTCTGTGAAAACTTCATAGTCCTACACAATCAGATTATTGAAAATACAAAACTCTAAAATATTATGAGTAAACAGATGATTTAAAAAAAAAATAAAAAAAATGAGTAAACAGATGATTTTTTTCTAGTATTAATTCTGATGACATTTCTTCTCCTTTTGTGCAGTACACTGTGTTCAGGTTAACTCATCAATGTTCATTTGATGGGACATTAAATACTTTGGTAAAGATCATCCATGTGAGCCTGTTAACGGATCAGATTCGGGTCGAAGTCCCCATGTGAGCCTATCAACGGATCAAATTCGGGTCGGATTGACTCCTACCCGGATCCAAATTCATATATGTAGGATCGAGTTATACATCGGAACGGGTCATAGTCGATCTATATCCTCTCGGGTTGGAAATCGAATCGGTTCGGAACTCGGATTTTCGGATTTAATCCATTTATAATAAAATTAAGTAGCTATTTTTAAGTAATTTTCATAATTAAATTTAAAATAATGTTAAATGTATTGAAAATAAAAAAATATTATATTTTTATGAATTAATTAAATATTTTAATATAAAAATCAGTATATATTTATAATATATATACATATATATTGTGAAATATAAACTGAACACTATAAACTATAATCTACTAATATACTTTTATTAATTAATCATAGTGACGCTCTTTATTTGAGCTTTCCAACAAAAAGATTATTAGCCACAATATATTCCTGTATGAACTACAAATTAGATTACATAAATGAATCGGATTTTAAATGGGTCGGGTCAATGGTGATCCATATCCGATCTATTTATTTGTAAATGGATCGGGTCAGTAAACAGGGCGAATTGACTAGTAAAAAAAATTCATTTGAGAGTTTAATCGAATCGAAACTCGGATCGAATCGAGTCATGATCTCTGATCCATTGACAAGTCTACATCCATGTGGTGTTAATTGTTATAAAAAAATAAAAATAAAGATCAACCCATTATTATATTAAAAAATTACTTAAAAGTTCTTGAAAATTTATAATAATAATAGTTTGCAAATTATATAATTAGGCCGCTAATTTTTTTTAAAAGTGAAATAACTTCAATCTCTTAAAAACTGATTTATTTTAAGTGAGAGGATAAACCGGCTAAATCTTTTTCGAAATTGATTCGCTTATCAACGAAATATTTTTATCAAAAAAACATCTCCAAGCTATATTAAAAATACAAAATCAAATGCAATAAAACTTTAATAAGAACTGATTTATTTATTTACTGCTTATTTAAAATTTGAACTCAATTCTATTTATTGTGAAATCTAAATCCATTATCAAATAGGCTCTCAGATATTCATCTTGATCTAATTCACATTTTGAAAAGTTTCTGATGCTGCTGATTTCTTCAACTTGAATATAAATAATTCAAATAAAAATCAAGAGTTTCCAATCATTCATTCATTGTGTATATATATATATATATATATAATTATCTTCATATTGAACAATTATTGTATTTAATAAAATAACTAAGATTTGTGTGTGGACGATTTTTCATATTTTTTTAGAATCAGAACAATCAGCTTAATTACACTAGGGAAAATAACGGATTTTTTCGCTAATATAAAAGCAACGGATAGATCGATCGTTGAACAATAAACAAAGATGAATAATTCATCTACGAACATTTGGATCTCCATCTATCGGCAATGAAATGAAAATGCAAGCAGTGAAAATAAGAGCAAACCATACGAGGGAATGGTTAAACAAGAATAAAATTAATTATAATCTACAGTAGCACAAGAATCACACAAGCTCAAAACGAAAGAACCATCATAATCCTCAGATCTAGAGCCATCAAAGCAACCGAGGGAGCCAGATCTGAGCAAAACAACATATATAGCATAAATACAATGCATCTACGGAAGATACAGCAAAGACGACGAATAAAAAGCCAGATTATTGGAACCAATCGAACGAGATTCAAACGCGGAGGGCTCCGATCAAGATCGCGGCGGACGAGAAGAGAGCCGCTGCAGCAAAAGGGGCTGAGAGAGCCGCGGCGGCGCCAGTGTGGGGGGACGGGGCAGGGGCGTCTGCGGCCGCAGCGACCTCAGCCAAAGAGGCGACGGCAACGCCGGCGATCGCGAAGAGCGCGAGGACCTTGGATCTGAGGAAAGCCATTGCTGCTCTACGTCCCCGCTTCAAATCCTCCGGGCTAGGGTTCCCGAAGCCTGTGACCTCAGAGAAGCTCGAAGGACGAGGCAGAGCTGCAGAACAGCGATGGTAGGAGAGAGAAGGGAAAGAAAAGTACTTATAGCGAGCGGGTAAGGCAGGTGACGGGCAGCAGTTGGTGAGCGGGCAGATGCCCGGCCTGACAGCCTGTTACAGCGCCGGTCGTGCTGGCAATACGTTTCCTCAGTTCCATTTTTTATGGGAACTTCGAAATTTAATAAATTTAATATGAACAGAAGAAAAAGTATTTTAGGACCAGGCCAAGCTAATTCCATACGCCCCGAATTTGTTTGGAATCGGTCCGATAAATTTGTATTGTCGAAATCAGTTTATCGATTATCAATTTTAGAACAATCAAAATTGATAGCTACAATCTATTAGAAGCCAGTTTCAAAACATCGAATTTATCATTAACCTCATTTCATTTTCCTATTTATTATCTAATGATCACTGGTTGTTTCGTTGGCTATCCCCTAATACATAAACAATTATTGTCTAATCCTTCTCTGTCCCTCTAAAATCTGTTTCTAGCCTAAACATGTACGGCTCTCTAAACTCTTTTTCATTTTAAAACTACTTTTAATAGTTTCACGATGTGAAGTTTCTGCTGCACTGCTTGGTAGCATGGGAAATTCATAAAATGATTATATTTTATATTCGGAATCAATAATATCACTATAAGAGTAAGACAGATTGTCTATATATTAATAGCCATGATCGCTGTCGCATCTCGATCTTCCCACAAAAGAGAATATATAAGAATTTTTTGACATAGTTTTTACAATTCGAATAATCCAAATTCTGTAAATACGGTCTATAGCTTTACAAGTATATTTATTCTTGCAAAGTCAATGGGTACATAGGTGGGACACACATTCAAAATATATTTGGTGAATTTCCAAAAATTTAATCCAATTACATTGTGGAGAGACACAAACCCAAATAAATTCACAAAATAGATTTTACATATTTAAAAATGTATGAAAATTATAGAAATATTTTAATTGAACATTTAAATCCTCTTGTCGCATTAGTTTAACCTCTGATTTATAGACTAACAATATCAAGAAATAATACACAGTGAAAATCTGGGATTGCTAAATATGCAGTTAGCCAAATAAATCGTGCTAGATAAATATAATGAATATAAATAATAAAAAATAAATAAAAGAAACCTCATATGTGCTAAATATGCAGTTAGCCAAATAAATCGTGCTAGATAAATATAATGAATATAAATAATAAAAAATAAATAAAAGAAACCTCATATGTCCATACACTAATTTTCTAGTTCTTAATTAATCTTAGTAGAGATATAAAAAATAAATCTTATTCTTATTCCAAATTAAATAATTCAATCACTCGAGTCTTCAATGATGACCTCCAAATTTCAACAAGATCATCTTTGTAGCTAATAAAGAAGAATTAAGAAAAATCTCTGCCAAATACCGATAAGTGAATCTCCCATTTACTTATTCCTGTAAACAAGCATCAATCGATGCTTGTCTAGTAGGTAGATTGTGGTGGCTTCAACCTTTTTGAAACCGATTCACTTAAAAGAATCCGCAAAATATACTTTTCAATCTGATAAAGCTTAATGGGCTTTTCTTTTCTTAATGGGCTTTTAATCAATCAAATAAAAAAAATAACTATATGTTGAATTAAAAGCCCATTATCAAACAGGCCGTTCTTTTCTTAATGGGCTTTTAATTAATTGGTTATATTAAATAATATTAAAAAAACTTTTTAATTCAAATCACATTTTAGCAATTTTCACCCAAGCTTTTTAATTACTTAATTATTTTTTTCAGTTACATAATTTTTTTAAAGTTAAATACTTTAAGTAGTAGTAAAAAGCCTTCCGTAATTGTTCACGAATTACGAATATCAATGAATTTATTCAACCGTCTGAACATATTATTGCATTTGGATCCACGCACCATCATCTGGACCGCACACGTGGAAGTTTACGTGGCATCAGCGGCACGAGTGCTCGATGTCGAACCCAAAATCTACTCAGCTTCCTTACTATAATCCCAAAAAGTAGTGATTCTACTGATTTTTAAAGCCTCCCCAAAAGGAGCCGTGGTTTTTCCGCTCAGCCAGTTTTTCACGTAAAAAATCTGATTGTTTCTCGTCTTAACACATATAATAAGACAAAGCTTACTTATTTATCTTAAATATTCAAATAATTATTTTACTATAAAAAAATATTCAAATAATTGTTTGAACGAATAAAAACTAGTTATTATTTTGAATATTCAAAAAAAAGTTTAGAGTGAAAACTATTATTTTTCTCTTTACTTTTTCTCTTTACATAAAAAAATTTTAAAAACAAAGATAATTATATGTTAGCACTTTTAAGGTGAATGTTTATAATTTGGCCTCACAATGCATGTAAAATTATAAATTATCACTCAAAATCAGATTGTTAATATGAATCCACAGGGGTTGATGTGTAATTCCCTTATATATATTTGGGGGATAAAATTGTAAATATTTAATTTGTCTGAGACTTATAAGTAATTATCTATATTTGTTAATGAGAATTCTAGTGATTTTTTAATCATATTTCCTTTTTTTGTAACATCATACAAAATCAAATGAAAATTTCATTCAGTTTCATGAGTTCCAATAAGTCTTTGGAGAATGAAGATGTTCACTAACTTGCCACTGATATAGTCAATTTGAATTTTTTTTTTTTTTTTGAATAAGCCCTTCCATATAAAAGTTCTATTTCTGATTTTTTTATATTATTTTTAAATAACTTAATCTCTATAAAAATTCTGTTTTAATGAGCAAATCAACCAGCTATCAATCTTCGAGTCATACTCTTACCCCCTACATTAGACTGTGTTTATCAACTTCATTTACAGCATTCTGAAAAAGCTCTCGGATGAACGTGTGTACCATCCAGATGAAAAGGTTGAAATCGACACTTTAAACATCTTGACCAGCTTATTAATCAACTTAAAATATTAAGATCTTGTTAATTGAGTGTTTGGCTTAAGTAGCACTTAAGATGTATTGAGCACTAGATAGTTTGATTATATTGCAATTAGTACCGGTGATTTGCGACAATTCTCAATTCTCCCAATGATTTTCTTAATTAGGTAGTACGAATATTTCTCGAAATGAAAAGAACTGAAACCGAGTATTAAAACCTAAATTGGAAGATAAAAGAAGAGACATCAATTACACAGCCAACAACATATAGATTATGTAAGATTCAGGCAGCTGAATTACTAAATGCTGTTCATAATGCAAATAAAAAGCAGAATAGAGAAAATCTCAAGCACTGAATCCCCTGTGGAGAGAACTCCAGGGGTTGGAAGGCAGATGAGGGCAGATTTTAGCAGACGCATTCGCCATCGTCTCCGTTTCGATGCCGGCATTGCAAATATTAGCAAGAAATCGTGCATGTTTCATTCCATATTGAGCCAGAGATCCACAATACATCTCAAAAGTTCGAATCTACAATACAAACAGGAGTTAGGAGTGAATGCAATATAAAACCAATCATCAATATATATATATATATATATACACGAAGGCTAACAAGAAACTAACCATTGACTTGAGGCAGTCCCAATTATCCACCAATTGCTGGCCTTCAGGCCTAGTTTGAGTTTGAAGCTGAAGACCTCTCTCTGGTCCGAAGAGAAGCTTGCTGATGAGGCTCATGCTACGGTCGACGTGCGCACGATGCGTAGTTATATCCAACAATGCGCTTCGAGTGCTGACTCTTTCTGAAGATCCTTCTGCTGAGTTAAGGATCTGCACAAAAAAAAAAATCAAATAGCAACGACTCATGTTGAGTGATCGAATTGTCACGTCGGCTTAATTGTTCGCATGTAGGAGATAATTAAGGCTAGTTACGGGCAACTTTCAACAGTTTTCAAATACTGATTATACGACTGACCCTTGGTCGTCGAATGATTCGCATGGAAGTGGAGTCAACCTAGAGCCAGGTGGTCTAATCAAACCATGCAGTCAAATTGTTTATCCGAATAAGTTATTCGAATTAGCCTTCTATTACATTCTCTCTCCCTCTGACTGGGCAATTAATGCTATCTTACCCAATCATGTCTCCACAGCATGATGTATAGGCCTGTGAAGTGTGCCCAAGCTAATTGGGCAACAAGTTCATGACAGGAAGACTTCTCAATAGATGAGATCACCCACTCCACTAACTCCCTCATCTTTATAATTTAATATTCTCATTTACTCTCTCTCCCTCCAAACTTGATAATGCTACTCTTTCTACACATAACTATTAGACTAATTGTGACGCCGGATAAGGGTGGAGAGAGGGGCACAAGAGTGAATCAACCCACATTAGAAAAGAGAAGGAGATCCTGAGCTGTATAAGTAAATAACGTGATCTAAAATAGCAGAGACGCCTTTTGGGGCAAAACCGTGAGGCTAATGATAGAAACTCTGTAGTTAAGGGTACTTGGGTTGGAGTACACTGAGATGGGTGACCTTCTGGAAAGCACTCAAGTCATGCAGTTTTCTTAAAGCCAAAGTGAATAATATATACCTTTATATTTAAATCACGGGATGCTATACTAACTTACTGAACGGGGACTCTCGGTCACAGATTGGCTTCGTTTACACTCAGGTACTTAACCTAATCTCCCACAATGATGAATGGTCGGTACAGCTCTCTATCCCCCATGCATCTCTTCCTTAAAAGCAGAGACCCCTTCCACTTTTGCTTCTCTTTCTCAATTCATTCCCTAAACTTTGTGGCATACATTATTAGTGAAAACATTTCTTTGATTTTTGAAAGAAACTCTGATTAATAATTAACCTACCTTGTTCCAGTAATAAAAGAGATCTGCATCACGCTGTTCTATGGAATTTGGGACAGATGGCATGGTGGAATTCTCAGCTAATGTGAAGTTTTCATATGCTTGGTGTGAGCCCATGAACACGAACATATATTCCTTGTTGATATTTAGATCACCATACTGCATCACATGTGAACCCTCTTCATATGTTCCATGAACAGAAGTCTTCTCCTTTACCTGTTTTCCATACATAACCGTATGTACATATTATAATTTAGAATGTAAATTTTATATTTTACATATTATAAAGGATAGAATGAGAAATGAGTATATCCGAAAGAAATGAGTATATCCGAAAGAAAGTTGGTGTTGCACCAATTGAGGATAAACTTAGAGAAAGTCGGCTTCGATGGTTTGGACATCTAAATCGCAGGCCAATTGAAGCTCCAGTTAGAAAAATTGAGTTACTGAATTTTGCACATGTACAAAGAGGAAGAGGGAGACCAAAGAAGACATGGCAAGAAACTATAAGGAGTGATCTTAGTTACTTAAAGTTAGATAAGAATTTGGTAACTGATAGAGCGCAATGGAAACAAAGGATTCATGTAGCCGACCCCACCTAGTGGGATTAAGGCTTGGTTGTTGTTGTATATTATAAATCATACTCAATAAATTATATTCTAAATACTCTAATGTGCCTAATGCAATGTTTTAACACTTTACGATATGTATAGTGTAATAAAAATATGTAAGATATAATTTATGAAGTGTATATATATATATATATGTAAAATATAAATTATTATGGCTTATGTAAAATATAATTTATGAAATGTAAATTACTTAATGTAAAACTCTCACATGTTCGAATTGCTCTTGGAGAGTTTCGGTCCTCGAATTATGTCTGCCACTGGAAATGCAAAAATAGTAGCAAATAAATAATGATGCATTCTAGCAGTGATAAGATTTTTTGTTGCTAACTCATTTATTGAATAGGTTGAGCTAAAGTACCATTTAATAAGGTACTAACTCGTTCAAAATATTTTAATTAAAATAGGTACTGTACCAGTCCTCCATCCAAGATACGCTGTACAAGTCCCCTAAACAAGTGTTGTAAGTCGGGCGCTTGCTAGGGCTATGTGCATAACAGTAGGACGCCCAGCTGTTCTCGTCTGCTTTAGATGCTGTGGTTGCGTATATGTTTATATCGTTTGGAAGAAGACCCTCAAAGATGCTTCCAGATTCACACGACTCGATGTAGATGATCTAAAAGATTAACATATAAAAAATAACCTTGAGACATATATATATATTATAATCACGTAAATTATTTGTTCTTAAATTTGATCATTCCTCGGTTACCATGATTTTATAGGAATGGGAGGCATGTTTTTTCTTTAAAGCCGCTATAAAATCATTGGCATAAAGAAACGGCTTATTTGGCATGCCTATCAATACAAAAAAGAGGAGACGTTAACATCATACGTAGCAAGTTAATATGATTTAGGTTTAGGTTGATTCCATAATTTGCTGAAAAATCTGGGTTTATGGTTAATTTCTTGGATAAATTGCATCAAGGTCGCTGAGGTATGAAGAATGTTACAAATGGATTTCTACTTTTTTAAAAATCTTGATCGTTTAGATCTCTGAGGTTGTAAAAGTGTTATCCTTTGGTCCTAATTATGACATAATTATTAATTTCTTATCATTATGCTGATAGATCATTTCTAATCATTAACTTATTAATTTTTTAGAATATAATCTTGAAATATAAATATTTATATTTTTTAATTTTAAATTTTTAGACTGGATAAATTAAGAAAGAAAGAATAGCTTATGTTTTCTATAAAAAATTTTTAGCACAAATTAAATGTGAGATTCTAAAATAAGGATCAAAACTACAAGTCTTTTATAATATTAGGATCTAAAATTGAGATTGTTTAAAAATTAGAATCAATTTACAACACTCTCTCTACCTCTATTTTCTATCACGTGTTATTTTAATTTTCACGTTTCAAAATTATTTATTTGCATAGTTTGATAAATTAGTCCTTCCCTCCCTCCCTTATAATCTATGAAAATAGGAAAAATATAATAATACCTAAATTTTACATTTTTTAAATATAATGTCCATTCCCACATTACCCAAAACTATATAAAAAAATTTTAATGTTAAAATTAAGTAAATACTTCCTAGAGTGCCGATCAAGGTTAGTAGTATTAATTGGCATTAAAAAGGGTGAATTATGAATGAATAAATTTTGGTAAAATTATTTAAGATATATAATATGTATAAATAATTTTAATCACAAAAAAAATAAAAAAATTCTAAAGTTTTTAGAAATAAAATAAAAATGTTATATATGTTCACTAACATAAAACACCAGGGGCACCATGGTCAGAATAAAATATAAAAATGAGATCATCAGGTCCACTAGCAACAACTTTCCCACTGCCTCCAGATGTTGCATTTTTGTTTCCAAGGATAACTGCTAAAACATTATTTACATTAACATTTTCTCCAGTATAATCCTGCAAATCATTAAAATAAGCAAAAATAAATAAATAAATCAGAATATGATATAATTGATTACTATATAATAATCTAAATGACATGTGTTTAAAGGTAAATAGGATTTAAGTTTTTCTTATTTGTAATTATTTACATATATATTATACGTTTTTTGAATTTTTAAATTAAATAGATTAATTCATTAATTTGAGTAAAAATACAAATAAATTCTTTTTGATAATAAATGTTAATTTTATAACAAAAAAATAATTATTTTCATAAACTTTTAATAGTAATAGTTATTCAATAATATTTCTCACTCAATCATGCTATAAAGGCAATTGTTTTGCAGGTTGTTTTTGCTACAAAAATAATACTCATTATGAAAAAAAATTAATTTATATTTTTACTCAGTTTGATTAATTAATTTGCTTAAGTTAAAAACTAGAGCACATAAAGGTAAATAAGATGAGTGATCAAAATACTATTTACCCCTAAATTGTAATCTACTTCTAAACTATGTAATATAACAAATTTAGTTTTTTTCTATATTAAGTTGACTGAAAAAATGTTAATTTGTTTATAACATTGAAATTTATGTGAAATATTATTCTTGATTATTCTGAAAAAAAGTTTCAATGTAAATATGATAAATTAAATCAAAAAGTAAATTATATTAATATTCTGTGTACATGTGATAGAGATTTTAGGGGACATTTGGTTCGACATTATTTTAGTATTATGTCATATTATTTCAAAAAAATAATTATAAACTTCAATATTTATAAATAATATTTTATATAATTATAAAATTATTAATCAAAAGATGACATCTACATATTATGACATAACATTAAGGGAGAGTTTGGTTCAATGTTATCTTGATGTTACGTTATCTTTTATAAAATTACAGTATTATTAATGAAAAAGATGACATGTATATGTTATGACATTTAAATTACATGATATAACATCAAGATAATAATAAATCACTCATCTTAAAATTGATGTAAAAAAATTAAGAGAAAAATAAGTAATAACTAAAATACTAAATATTTTTGTAATTTATTTAAATTGCTTATATGATATAAAAAGTAATTTAATTTGAAAAAATCAAACCTTGGGAACTCCAGCATATACATCACCACCTAGAGGATGATTAATTATAACTCCAGGTGTGGGATTTTCCTCATTGTAAGCAATATCATCATACATGAAAACAATAATATTTTCATCTTTCAGTCCACCCTTTTTCATGATTTGATAGGCATGGCATATATCAGCCTATAAAAGGGAGCAGTAAGAATTAAGGAGAATTTAATAAATAAATCAAAATCTTAAATTAAATATAATATTTAAGTAATTAACAAATAAATATCATTGATTAATAATTACTAAAAATTAAGGAGGTTAATGTTGTTAATGTAATCTCAGATAACTTTTTAAGTATAATTTTCATAATTTTTTTTAAGTATAATTATATATATATATATAAAGAAATTTCATAATAAGAAATGACGATTATATAATATTACTAAAAAAAAAATTAGAAATGATTTTGTATGTGCATGACTTGCGTAGATCACAATCGTATTATTATACAATGTATATGATTTTCGTATATATTCGAATGTGACACTAACAACACTCTTTAACATTCGACACTAACATTTGATCTTTCAAAAAATTTTATAGTTTTAGATGATGGACGAGAATATCATTTTTTAAAATTTGTATGGGTTCATCACACGGACCTAGTTGAGAACCAAAGGAAGAGTTATAGCGAGTTTCCGAAAATTTTGGGCTAGACTTTTTAAAATAATCTTGTCGAGTTTTCAAGTGTGAGATTCGCTTCAGAGTGGTATGTGTGTTGATTGGAGGTTAGTTATCAATCTTGCAGTTAATTTTGGTGCCAAAGATGTTATATATATAGGTTAATTACCAAAAGATTTCTATAATTAATTTTTAATTACTTCTGTTTATTTGCAAGATTAAAATTAAATTTAGATTGAGATATTTTTTTATTGAAAGTTATGAATGATGTGAAATAAAGTTAGTTATTATGTTGGGATATGTGAGGGATGTGATATAAATTAGTTATTATTTTAGTAATGTGTGTAAGATGTGAAATAAAGTTAATTTTTAATATTAAATTTTATGTGTGATATGATATATCAGGTTAAAATTAAACTAAATTAATTTTTAACTTGGAGACAAATGGGGCCCTTGATGATCTACAGGTTTTAAAAATTTTCTTATTAGTTATTATTTTAAAAAAATTTTAATAATAAAAGCCATTGCAAATTTTTCTAAATAACTTTTTCAACAAGTTGTCTGTTAAACTAAATAATTATTTTCTCTAAATAATATGAAATAGCATCAAGATAATAATGAATCAAATGCCTTTTTAAAATTTTTTTTATACTTAGCAATACTTACATGAATCTGTGGCATAGATTAAAATATACAATAAAAGAATTTTAATTATCAAAATATTTATATTACAAATAAAGTAATTTTTTTATTTATGTAAAAATTATTGAATTCAAATTATACACTCATTGCATATAAGTATTTTTTGAACGTATACGAAGAAGAGTATAATAAAGTTATGTTTGATTGGAGGCCAGACCATGATCAAAATAGCCTCTAATATCCTCCAACTATTTTATTAAAAAAAATTAAGTTTAATACATTAAAAATTATGTAAAATATAATAAAAAGTCCTCTAACCAAATAGAGCCTAAGGACATTTTAGAAAATTCGAGTCCCTCTAACATAATATATAATGGAAGAACCCATTTATATAACGAGCTATACTAATTGCGTCTACCTATTACACAAATTAAAATACACAATAAAAATATTTTGATCATACACATGGCATTATTAGTCGTAGATAAACTAAACTTTATTTTTAAATGTCTTTTTAAAATACAAATATGATTACCAAAAAATATTTCAACTGCATAATTGACGGAAATTGTAGTATACACATTATGCACTTACTTATAGGTAATAATTTACCACCAAACTGACCCAATTGTAATAGTAGAAATATTAGGGACCACGACATAATTTTGTCATAAACACCTAACAAAATTGAAAATATATACCTGATGTCTGTAATTTTCGTACCCAGATGATCCGGCAATCAGGACCGCCCATCTTGTCCCGCCGGATCCGTCCTCCCCCGCCGCCGCTGTCGGCCGGAATAGGGCGCTCCGGCGAGGGAAGAGCGGCAGAATTAATAGAACAGCAAGTAGAGAATTAATGGATCGCAGTTGGTAGCGGCCCATCGTATCGGAAAAATATCGGACACGAAACTGTGATGATTGGAGGCCTAAACCGGGAGCTCTTTATATAAACTCAAAGGAGGACCCACTGCTGACGTGGCACTGCATAATGCCACGCGTGCTAATTGCTTGTGGGCCCAGCTTGTTGAAGTTTCCACAAAAAAAAAAAAATGCTGAATACAATTTCAAATATCCAAATATACTCACCAGAAAATTTAATTTAACTATTATAAAGAATAGCATTTACATATTTATAATTTGAGATATTTTTAGGACCTAAGAGGAATAATGCAACTTCAACATATTTAAAGCTAATCTTTTGAATAAATTCATCACAAACATTTTCTCCGTCAAACTAATTTGAAAATTACTAAATTGAAATCATCTCTAACAAGTTTTTGCAATTATTAAAAACATTTAATTAGATCAATGTTAAAGATGATTTTTGGAATCGTTTATATAGGTATCCATCTATAATTATCGCATCTAATTTAATTAGAATTATCTTTCATCATTTTTCTTAAGCAAAAAAATTCTTCCCAAAAGTTATATATTATCAAAAATCAAGGAAAATTCTTTATTTTCTCTTTTAACTTATATTATATTCTGATATAAATCTATTCTGTAAATTTAAAAAAAAAATTATTGTAAGGATGCAACCAAAAGGTCAAACCAAAATAAGGATGAACTTGAAAAGTATCTAAAAAATAGACACTTACAAGTAATTCACCCATTTTTGTGATTCACAATGGACTCAACGCCTATAAAATTAGAATTAAAAAAAAAAGCTTAGAAAATTAAATCAATTTCACATCGAGTTTATTTAAACATTTTATATACAGGAGTTATATAATTATTGCATTAAATATGTGCACCGGTATTATTAATTTGCAATATTCTTCAAAAGATTAAAAATAAATGCGTTCATATTTATTTATGTACTATGGGCTTATTTGACTTCCTCCTGAAAATACAAGTAATAATATTTTAAATTTATTATAAATTTTAATAATTTTATTTCGCATCCAACGTAAATTTTAATTTTAAAAATCAACTTTATTTCACATTCAACACAAATTTTAACCTTAAAATTAAATTTATTTCAAATCCTACACCCCTTCAATATCAAAATAAATTTCTTTTCTATCAACTCTCTAAAAATAAAACAAAAAAATAACCAATTTAATTACTTTCTTATAGCATACAATTCATTCATTTGTGCCTCTCACCACTTATAATTTAATCTAAAAACTTATCAGAAATTATTCTCTGCTTCACTGATTTTTTTTTTTTGATATATCAATTGATGACCACTCTTTTCAGCCTCTCTGGCTGTGAGTCATCACACATCCTTGGTAATGACATGATAGGAGTTCAAAAAAAAAAAAAAGAATGTAATACGCTACAAGGGGTGTATTTTTGGGAATAAATTTTACCGTTTTTTTATTGAAATCTTATCTAGCACTTGACGTGCGTAACAAATATTTTTTTTATAGGATGTAACAATTAATTACTAGTTGAAAGTGCACATTATATAAATAATAAAATTGAATATTTACGTGCCATATAAATATACATATATACTTACGTGTCATGCATATCATCTCTAAAAAAATGTTCAGCACAACTCGCAAAGACTAATTTAATTGATATTTCAACTTATTGTGGGAATGTCATCTTCAATTAGCTGGACGTAATAATAAACACATTTATTATGTACATTTGAATTGTAATACGAAATTTTCTTGACTAGAACTAAAGGCATCACTTTATCTTATGAATAATTTATTCCTATGTAACAAATTAAATGTCATCATCTATTAAAAGAAGACTTTTTTTTATTTTCTAAACAAATTAATATGTATAGAAAATTAACTACTACTGGTCCTTGAAGTTTGGGATTTATTTTAAAATGCTCATATAATTGTGGAAATTACGTCTGACTCTCTTTAAGGCAGAAACTCTGTTCCATGCAAATTTACAAAATTTAAAACATTGCATTTGATTCTTTTCTGCTAAGAAATTATTCTACATGAAATTTTTTTTTCATTTTTTTTATTTAAAGAGTAAATATGTTTAAGCTTTTATAATTACTATCATAGCTTAAGAAATTAAAAAAGAAGGAATGCTGATGTCAAAATTGTGAAATTAAATGCTTAAATAATTTTCTAATGGGAAATATATTAGCTAAGTTACTGTAGATGTTCCACTTTCAATTAGATAAATTTTAGTAATATCCTTTAAAAAATTACTATTAAGATCATGAAAGTGATATATTTACATAAAGAAAAAGAAAATAACAAAAATAATGTCTAAAAATCTTTGCCTGTTGTATTAAATTCTTCTTTGTCATTTTTCCTAAGCTTGTCTACTTCCAACTTAAATAAAACAAATATCAATAATCATGGAAAAAAAGTTCATAATTTACATAATTTTTTGGTGCTTTGAAAAAAAAACTAAAATTAAAATTTTTTTCTATAAATAATAAAGTCAGTTTAATTTAAATAATATCACCATTTTGCATCCGATGAATTATAATACATTTTTGAATATATAGCTAAGCTGATATAATAGAAAACAAACATAGATGCTATTAATATGCTCACAAGATGATCCATCTTATTTCAAAGATGTTGTACGCATATCAAAAATAAAACAGCTTTACTAATCGAAAGTATATATATCAGTTGCGAATAGCTAGAAGTCAACAACATGACTTTGACAAGCAATATGATATTTTTCAAAGGGAAAAATTCATCCAGGTCCCTGAGTTTAAGGGTTATTATCACACAGGTCTATATTTTTAAAACTATCATCCGGGTCCCTAGGTTTTCAAAAATTATCATATGGGTCCTTTTTTTATTTTTTTATTATTAAAAAATATACAAAATTACCAGTATACCCTTACCCTCTCTCTCTCCATCAGATCCAGCAGCCGCGCCGCCCCGCACAGCCTCCGACGGCCTCACACGACCGCAGGCCGCCGGAGGCGGCGAGGGGCGGCGCGGCTGCCGGATCTGATGGAGAGAGGGAGGGTAAGGGTATAATGGTAATTTTGTATATTTTTTAATAATAAAAAATAAAAAGGACCCAGATATTTTTGAAAACCTAGGGACCCGGATGATAGATTTTAAAAACGTGGACCTGTGTGATAATAACCCTTAAACTCAAAGATCTGGGTGAAATTTGCCCTTTTTCAAATTATAGGACTGAAAATAACATACCTTGATTGGATTATCTTCATGAATATTGAACACTCATTAATTTATTTATTTTTATAATTTGAAAATTTCTCACAAAAGATGATATTTAAATGACAAATTTACATCTGTTACCTTCAAAGATTCATTATTTTCAGGCAGCGCCCTCAAAATCTATTATTTTCAAGCAGCACCTCGCGCACTTTTGAAGTTAGATAGGGGTACTGCATGAACATATAAGAATAGTTAGAAGAGCTTAGCTCGGAACTATTATACCATCATTTTTTTTTCAAATATGAACATATAAGAATAATTTATTATTTATTTAATAATTTGTTTCAAGTTAATTTGAGTTCTAGTGAGCTAACCCTATATCGAATTCGAATTTAAATAAAGTACGAGCTCAAGTTATTGATTGAAGCTGGACACTTAAATGTTCGAGTTGAGCTCAAGCCTAACCTAAATTCAACCGTGTTTCGGTTGACCTCACTTTAAGGTATATTCCTATTTCGGGACAGCAACATTGTCAAATTATTCATATATTCTTCATCATCTTCTACAAAAATTAGCTTAGTTTCAACGATAGAGCTTCCAATTTGAAATTACTTTTTATTTCAAAATTAAAATTAATTAAAATCAACAAATATGAGTTATGTTTTGCCTTTACTTCTAGTAAAATCAACAAAGTAATGTTCCTTGAATAATTTCATGTCTCTACCCGACATCGCTCAATTATTTCACATAAGTCCTTCACTTAATGTTCCCTTGAATACATAAAATATCCATATTATTACATAATTTTCATTTTTCTTCCCAATGAATCCCTCTTTTCCTATCCTTTCTCCTTTGCCCTTCCTCTTATGCATTTCTAATTTTCAATTTCATCCAATATTTATGTCATGGAGGGAAAGAAGGGATAAAAAGAGAAAAAATAAAAATAAAAAGAGAGAGAATAAAA
This sequence comes from Apostasia shenzhenica, assembly GCA_002786265.1. NCBI lineage: Eukaryota > Viridiplantae > Streptophyta > Magnoliopsida > Asparagales > Orchidaceae > Apostasia > Apostasia shenzhenica. The sequence goes on along the minus strand of KZ451932.1, from coordinate 3,236,730 downwards.
AAAGTAAACAAAAAAAAAAGATTATAGATTTGCTCAAATAAAGGCATGCTCTTATATATCTATTAAATAATAAATTTGGGTAATTCAACTGATAATTTGTCGAAGGACAATTATGTAAAATATTGAGGCAATTCAATTAAAAGCATACTCTATACAAAATTTAGATAATGAATTGCAGTAATTTAATTAATTGACATTAATTTTCTCTTGGACAGCTATTAATTATGATACATCAAAATAATTCAACTAAATATATACTTTTATACGATTATCAGATGACAAATTGAAGTAATTTTATCGAAAACTTATTATTAAGCAATTATTTGTGAAACGTCGAAGTAATTCAATTAAAAACATATATTTTCACAATATTTAGACATCAATAAATCATATCAAAAGTAATTTATGCAGCTAAAGATTAGGTGTATGACATGTGAGAATAGATCAACAAAAAGCAAAACAGGGCCCACAACATTTGTAAACTAAAATTTGTCTCGAAGCAATTTAAAAAATACAGACCAATATGAAAGATGAGCAAAATTTGATTAGATGCGTGAGTGACGATACGTCTCTATGTGAGTGATGAGGTTGTTGCAACTGGGCAACTAACCATTACTTTTTCAAAAAGATTTGCAAAACATCAGTGACCCAAATATAATTTAGCACATTTTCAAATAACTCGAGAAATTTGAAGGGTCTCCATCTATTGCTGATGTTAGCTAAAAGGAAGGGACAAAATGTAATATTTTTTGGGAGATAGAGGGAAAAAAATTGAGATATTTCAATGTGGAACAATCACATAAAATCTAATAAAATTTTACTTTTTGATTATGAGCCTCAAAATTGCATTAACATACTAGACATATAGGTGTAACCTTTTATCTAAAAAATATTCATATAATGAAAGTGGAGATTTTTGGATTTTCTCATTTAATATTAGAATAATAAACATCCGTCTTATTGGATCTAAAAAATAATCGAGCATTTTAGTAATTATGAATTAGATGATTGTGATTTATCTTTTCTTTTATGGGAGATTTACATACAGAATATTGAATTCATCACAAATTACGCATTTCACCATCGTTTAGTAAATATTACGCATATCACACTCTTCCTATGAGTTTTACATTTCTATTGTAACAATAGCCAACAAAAAAAGAGTGTGATATACATAATATTTACTAAACAATGATAAAATGCGTAATTTATGATGAATTTAGTGTTCTGTATGTAAATCCCTCTTCTTTTATTTACATGTTTTTTTTTTGTCACTCTAAATCTCCCATTGGTTTTCATGAACAATACTGTTGAGTTTTTCCTTGTAATTATTTTCTAGTGCAAACATAACATGGGAGAGGCTGAAGAGAGACCAAGAGCATAGAGTGTGGCAAAAAAATTTAATGGGTTGAGTTCGATTAGATGTTTGAGTAAGTCGGCAAAATAAATCATTAAAAATTAACTAATTGAGTACCTTGTCGCTACGAAAGATCAATGGAGTGATTTGTGATGCGGAGATTTATATATGAGCCACTTAAGAATTGACTTTATTACTCATTTAATGTTCTAACATTAATATTAACATATATTATCTTTTAATTCGATGAATAATTATAATTCAAATACAAATAAAATTGAAAAGTGGAATTAATTCATCTTTTAGCAGATAATTGTTGTAAATTTTTTTAGATGAATTATAATTATTCAAGCAAATTGAGAGTACGTATAGGAATTAAGTTATAAATAAAAGCTAGCACTTTTAAATATATATATATATATATATATATTAAATCCGAATAAAAAAAAAGTAGAATTTTCGATCGTTAATTCTTAAATAGTAGTAGTAGTGGGACTTGTAAGTAAGTGAAGAAATAAATGACACGTTACCTTGTTACATTTTTATGTAACTGTAATTTTTAGCTTCATAAATCATTTTTAAACAATGTAAAGTCTTTTTTTTTTAATTATTTAAAGACATTTTTAGTTATATTTTATCTGCTTGACGATATTTTTGAGTACTTACCTGATGAAGCTTTTTTTTTTTGTTATGCATGAAAATTTTCAGTTACGTAATTACACTTTTCACCACATGGGCACCTTGCATTTAAAAAGAATTTAAATTTTAAAGCTCTAAATTAACCTGATTTAATTTTAATTAGGTATATCACATCACACATAAAATTTAATATTAAAAATTAATTTTATTTTATATCATACACACATTACTAAAATAATAACTAATTTATATTACATCTCTCATATATCTCAATATAATAATTAACTTTATTTCATATCATTCATAATTTTTAATAAAAAATATATTTATCTAAATTTAATTTTAATTTTATTATATTTAAACTTATAAACAAACAGGCCTTAAATGTCATATATAGCTGCAATTAAGCCATACATAATTGCAAAAGGCCCCACGCGGCTAAAATAATTCTATTATGTAAAAAAATATGAGAGAATATGCTATAAATTTATATTAAACCTGTTCTGAAAGTTTATGTTGTTAGGTTATAACTTATAAATAGTTTTGTATTTTAGTATGTTTTTTTACACATAAATTTATTTATTTTATAGCATAAAGGTCAGTATAAATATTTTTTTTAAAATTTATGTTAAAAATAAATGAGTCATCTAGATTCAAACATATGACCTTTTGGTTCTGATCGAATATTAATATCTACTTATAAATGACTTTAAAAGCTTATGCTTGTAAGCTTATAGTCTTGAATTAATTAATTTTATATTCTAAAAAAATTTCTCATTTCTCTTATTTGTCGTTCTCACTTTGACTTGTTGCTTTATCGTGGTCAATTTTTTCTCTTCTTCTTGCCTCTTTTTTATCATTGAATAAGAGCTTTTGTGTGCTTTGAATTGTATAATTTATTAGAAAATAAAAAAAATAGAAAATTTTGAGATGTGATTAATTTTCTTAAGACAAATTTGAAGTATAAAATATAATAATTTTTCAAAATACAATAAAACTGCAAAACTCTTAGAAAATATGTGTTATTTATAAATATTATTTAAATTCAGTTTAATGATCAAAAAACACTTGAAAGCAATCTTTTGAATTAAATATCACACCTCTTAAATTTATAAATTTTATTTAGCTAAAATAATATTTTGAAATTCAAAAATTTTAATTATAAAATAAAATTTAATTATCATAAATAATGTTTGACTTGACAAGTCAAGTGCTTAGGTACCCAAGTGCTCGGCAAAGCCATTAATTACTCATTAATGCTATTAGGGTCCACTAGAAAAAGCTAGTAGGCTTAATTAATATAATATATCAAATTAATAAATTTATATGAAATTTTTTTTATAAATATCTGTAATTTTACTTTATTTTTCAATGTGTGATAATTATATACTAAAAATATTACAAACTATCTAATATAATTGATTAAATAAAAAGAATGTATAATTGATTAGAATAAAAAAAAATATAATTGAATACTGCAAGCTATAATAAAAAAATATATACAAGAAATTTCAAAAAATTTAAATTTTAACTAACATTTATTCATATAAAATATATTATATTTTCAAACATATAAAATCAAATATACCTTAATAGATTTTGATCCTTCAATCAGAACAATAAATTATTAACCGACATAAATAAAAGTAAGCTAAGAAAGAAAATCACACAAAAATAAACTAAAGAAATTACTCAGTAAAAGTACTAAGCGTTAGGAACAAAATAACTTCACAAATACTTTAAGTAAAATGTGAATTTATTTTTCGCGCACAATTAATGAAAATTCGATAAGAGAGCGACAAAAAATTGAAGAACTAAGTAAAGTTAAGTGCAGTTTGTGCTATTTTAGTTATACGAAAGTAAAATATTATAGAAATAAAGTAAAATTACATAAGATTAGATTTGATTGTATATAATTTACCTTCACCAATTGCATATAAAAGTTTGAAATCATATAAAAATATGATTCGCATACAAAACTCAAAGTCAAGAACACGATTCGATTAATTGTATGTGTTTGCAGGTTTCTTACAAATCAACATTTTTGCGCATGAATATAAAAATATTATTTTTTATTCCATTTATTTTCCATTGCAGTGCAGCCTAAGACTCGTAACAGCGTCTACATCGTTTAACACCAGCTTCAAACTATTTTTGATACGAATGACCGACATACCATTTATGCACGAATAATTGTATGAATGCATTTTGCACGCCTAAAACTCCGTCGTTTATAAACTTGTTAACTTTAAGTCAATTGGGAGTCAAGACTGACCTATTCCAAATTGAGTTTAATAATTGTTTTGAGTTGAATTTGAGCATGCATTACATTGACTTGGCCTAATCTGTTCCTTCCTTTCATTGCAAGCTTTTGATTATTCATCAAGTTTGGTCAAACTATGAATGTGGAATGTGGAAACTTAGCATTGATTGACATTTAGCTATTGATGGTGCAAAGAGCTTGTAATCATATTCCAACCTTAGAAATGATCACTTGACAATCTATACAATTGAAATAGTTTAAAATAAATTACTCAATTAATGATATACTCCACATATGATTAGTGGGCTCTCCTTGTGCCCGTGATTTTTTTCCTCGACTTTAAAGTTTTTCAAGTAGATCTGTGTGTTATTGTATTTATATTTTTTTATTATTTATCACTTTGTTATATCACCTATAATGGCCATCATAGAGAAGAACATGTCTGATGTGTCGAGATTTAATAATATGGTGCATCAAGTAAGAATGAGCATCTCAATCTCAACACTCGACTCAAGAAGAGAGCTAGATGACAACTTAGCTCGAAGTCGAAGGCCTGACAACAACAATTATGGCAAAAGAGGTATCGACTGCGATATCTAATCAAGATGAGAGAGCCAATAACTTCTTGGATAGGATAAACCTCGAGAGCAAACTAAACTATTTGAAACAATTAACATACAAATGTCACCCAAGGATTACTCAAATGCATTATATAAAGAACTTAAGAATAAAGTACCACGAACTTTTTTTTTACTCTCTCTCTCTCTCTCTGAGGGGTGGAGAAAGGAAAAAGGTAAAATAAATATTTTAGAATTAATCAACAAAATATTCATTAATTTTGTTTTGGCCATTTATGTAATAAATTAATATTTTTTAAGGACCACATATGTTAACATTTCAATGATATGGACCGATCAGTAAGTTTTTAATAATCATGAACTCATGTATATTTATGGGCCTGGGAACTGAGTGAATTCCATTTTCTTAGGCACTTCCAGAGCTAGCTGCTGATGATATCAGCAAATATCTTCTGTAGCCCTAGGAGCCAACCCGACACCGACCAGCTGATACTCCCGCGCAGTAGAAGCAGACTGAGTCCGTGTTCGTCTACATAGTTTTTAATAATCATGGACTCATGTATAATTATGAGTTAACTATGAGATCTATTAGTAGTTTTCCCTATGTTGTTCATCATCATATAGACCTATTATGTGTTTTTTTATCATTCTACAATACTCCTTTTCTCCCTCTAGCCATCCCATTCTCGAACGACACTCCTCCTTATCGCCCACAATGCCCCTCCTATCCTCCTTGTTCTCTATCACACCTCTTCGTTGCTGTCCACATTTGTCATCTTCTACTTCTCAATTTTTCTCATTCTAATTTCTCTCATTGTATGTCGTTGAACGTACGCAATTGTGAAGATTAAGAACTACTGGGGGGCATCTATGGACCAACATTGGATGGTAACTGATAAGGAATTGAGTAGAGCTAGTCGTGTGCAATTTAGTGCAAAAATTACGTTTTTAAGTGATTTGTAGATTATTCCTTCAAATGGACCTACTAAAAATGTAGTCTTTATGTGAAATTCAAAGCTGGAAAATCAAAGTTGCATAATTTTAATTTCTGGAGTCTACATTCAATGACATCTCAATCTCAAGCACACAGATGTGATTTATCCTAAAATCCATGTCGGGTTAACTATGGGTCATATTTGAGTTATTATTTATAAACTTTTTTTTTAATATATGAGTCTAGTTGGCAGGTTGATTCGACTCATTTATTAATCAGGTTGAATTCAAATCATTGATTTTGAGTCATTGAGACAATTATTAAGATTAAATCAAATTTAAGTTAAGGTTAAACCCAGAAATTAAGCAAAGTAATGTAAGAAGGAAGACCTCCTGAAGTGAAAGATCAAAGAAAGATTACAACCATTTCTTGCAGTGTATCTTCTGATGCTCAGAGCAAGCAAGATTGGCATGGGGCAGAGGCATCAGAGCGATGAAGAAGATGAAGTTTTACCTATTTGAATCAGGGTTTGGGCCGCTGGGAACTTCATGTTTGCCCTCTACGAACTCGCCAGCAAAGCTGCTTCTTTTCTGTGGATTATTAATACAGTTGCTAGAACGAGCAATAATGGAGGAAGTGGAGTTGAGATCTGCAAGCATCCGATGCCCTGCTGTTTGCGGTGGGAGAAGAAAGAGGAGGGAAATGATGAAGAAGAAAGAAAAGAAAGAGAAAAAGAAGGGTGGGGAATGAGATTTCTTAGCATTAATTTTACCTCCTAATGCCATGAAGGCATGGCATTAGGATTCTGCAGCCATGAACCGGAGGAGGAGAGCACATGAGATGATGCATGCAGATATCAGTACAGATGAATGTGAAGATGATGACAAAAATAGATTAAAGAGAGTCACGGACTTGACCTTTTAATTATCACGCAGCTTTAGCTTCTCTAGCTCTGCTCCCTCTAGAGTAGACCTGGGCATCTTTTGGGCTCGGGCCGGGCTCGGGTCGGGCCAACTCGGGCCGGGTCATCCATCAAGCATATTAAATCACACCCATACATGTACATTCGGGTCAATTTACATGATCAAGCCCAACATAGCCTCGGGCCGGGTCGGGTCGGGTCGGGTCGACCCGAATGGTAAACTCTTCCAAAGTAAAAAAAATATTAAGCTTTTTCTTTATAACAAGTTTTTACTCCAAAAATCCTAAATATCAATATTACTATATAATTTGAATTTTGAAGTAATATAAACAGTTAAGCACCATATAATATTAATACCATATAAAAATTTAGCTCTTGTAATCTTATTACAACTCTACAACATAAAATCATAATTATAAAAATTATAAGTTAGCTTTAGTGCCGGGCCGGGCCGGATTAAAAGAATAATATGAAAATTTTATCACGATCCAAGCCCTAAATTTTTCGGATCGAGTCAGATTAGGTCGGGCGGGTCCCCGGGCCCGTGCCCAGGTCTACTCTAGAGTTTTAGTTAAGTCAGCTTCACTTTGTGGTTGTTGGGGACAAGGTTTTCAGAACCGAACCGAAGATCGAACTGGTCAATCGACCGGTTCATGGTTTTATCAGTTCAACCACGGTTCAACCGGATGACTTAATAATTACATCATAATTAAATATAAATTTTCTAAATGTGAGATTAATTTTTAAAATATGATAAAAAAAATATTTTGAAAAAAATAGTACAACTAATTTAAAAAATTTACTACTACAAAAAATATATAAAAAATTAAAAATTATAAAACAAAATAAATACAATTGCTTTTCTTGTCAATTTGTCATTCAAAATACTTTGCCTCTTTTATAACAATTCGAAATAAATTTATGATAAAAAAATTAATAAATTAGCCAAACATCCATTATATAAAATAATTATTATTCAAAATATAACATCAATATTAAAATATTAATGCTCAAATATTAATATATAAAAATAAAATAAGAAGCTCAAATAATAATTTCGGTTTGTCCGGTTTGACGGTTGGACCGGTTTTTACCAGTTCAACCAGGTTTTTCCCGGTCCAATCCGGTTTTTACCTGATTTCGGTTCTAATGTTGAACCAGACCGGACCTTGGGCCGGTTCCCGGTTGAACCGGTCGAACTGGACTGTCCGGTCCGGTTCTGAAAACCCTGGTTGGGGATATTAAATATCTGGCTATCAACTGACTTAAAAATTTAAGTTTATTTATTTGGCAGTGTTCAATTAATTATCATGGATGTTACAGTGAGATAATCATAAACTGTAACATTCTCTAAGATCTGATTTGGTTTTCAGAAATTGCGTCTTGGGCACTTTTTCGGAGAACACTAGCTCAAGTACATTTGACTGTAGAATTTTTCGTTATTAGCCTCACATTTTTCTTCTTCTAAAAGACACATCTATCAATTGAGATCACACTATCTATGTCATGTTTCCATCATATCACTTATAATTCAATTTAGAAGTCTGTCAAGAGCCTCACTTTACTCTAATAATTTTCTTCTCTTACGACATCACTTGAGCTAGTTTACTAAAAGATGGTGAAATGCGTAATTTGTGATGAATTTAGTGTTCTGTATGTAAATCCCCCAAATTTATTTTAGGTCCTTCTAGTTTATACCTCATTAAAATTATAGAATAGATAAACTACATATAAATAAATTACATTTAATTTTTTAAATTTAAAGTATAATATAACTCAAGGTTACTAACTTTAAAAATTTAAATTTTAGGTCTTTAGTTCAAATAAATATATATTAATTATTTTTAAATTTTTTTTTGATATATAAAATTTTAAAATATCTAAAACATTTTACTTTTTTTTTTCTTTTCATTCTGCTCTCTCTGGTAGTCCACGGGCATCGATGGACAGAAAAGAGACATAATAATTTGTGTATTTTAAAAATTTTAATATTAAAATATTTAAAAATAAATATAATTAGTATATATATATATATATAAATTAAGAATTTAAATATTAATTTTTTAAATAATAAATTTGATTAATATTATGCATTAAATTTGAAGACGGAATATAATTTATAATAATAATAATAATATGATAATCCAATCGTTTTCTTTTAACTTTTAGGATCTTTGTTTGTAAGATTAAATTTAACAAGGTTAAAATTAAATTTAGATAAAAATATTTTTTTATTAAAAATTATGAATGATGTGAAATAAAGTTAATTATTATATTGAGATATGTGAGGAATGTGATGTAAACTTAATTATTATATTGAGATATATGAGGGATGTGATATAAATTAGTTATTATTTTAGTAATGTGTGTAGGATGTGAAATAAAATTATTTTTTAATATTAAATTTTTTATGTGATGTAATATGTCTGATTAAAATTAAATCACGTTAATTTTTAACTACGGGGCCTTATTAATATATGCATTGTCTCTATTAAAAAAAAAATTATATATATGCATTACAAAAAAAAAAAAACCTCTTATAATATATACGCAATCAAAAAATATATAAATATGTATAAAGCTGTAAAAGACCAGCTCTGTCCTTTCACCGTCAAAACTTCATTCCGCCGGCATGCGGTGTTTCGATTGCTCTCACCTCGAAACCCTTTGGCGTCAAGTTGGAATCCGAAATCGTTCGCCGTGACCTGCGCGGCCTCTGCTGATAGAGTGAATGCATGGATCTCGGATGTCAGAAGGGTGAATCGTTACGTTGCTGATTGCGATAACTCTAAGGTTTGTTCATCGTCTCGCTTTTGAATCTCTGTGTCCGTATCCGATGTTTAATCTTTCAAATCTTGTTTGCAAACTCTATTCCTGTTCCATTGCTTGATTTTCTAGAAGGCGAGCAATATACATTTACTGGTGTTGGCGTTGGCTATTGCTGTCCCATGCTTCGGCTTCACTATGCAGATTCAAAGATATCACCTCTGCGTGCTGTCGAGCTTCAAGAATTGGAAGGTATTTATATGGAGAGGTCAGATCTGAAAAGAAACTTGCTCTCGCGTCTATCTATATTATGCTGGAGATAAGTGGAATATAAACAACATGAGAGGCAAAGTTGGAGATAAGTGGAATATAAAATAAACAACATGAGAGGCAAAGTTGATGAAAACTGGGATGTTTTTGATCTAAAATATATGCAAATCAAATCTGTGGTTTTGGATTGCTTCATCTGCTTCAAGAGAAGAAAGACTCTCTTTGATGGTAATGTTGCGAATTTTTTTAGTTCAGTTCTAATTGTTATTCAAGCCATAATTATGAACACAACTAATTTGAAGAGTCTAGTATTTCATAAAGTAAGAACATTTTCATGAGAAGTTGTAGTTCCTTATAGGATGTTATTTTCACTCTTTTTTATAATTTTGGTTCAAGCAAATAACAACTAAAAAGAATTTCTATTTCATCATTAAAAATATGTATATTTTGCCTCAAAGATTTAGAACATCCAAAAACTGAAATTTTTTTGGACTAGTTTTTTCATTAAACTCTAAACCATAAACCCTAAACCACAAATTCCAAAGATGAAAAAAGAAATTAATGTTTTATTAAAGATATATAGATTATGGATTTTGAGATTAAAGAGCATATAGAATCTAGACAAATTTTTGATGATCTTCTATGATGATAATTATGTATCATTTCTCTTTCACTTATGCTTCTTCCTCTTTCTAATCTCAGCATGAGAAAGAAATAAGGTTAGAATATTTTTTAAGCACTTTCCTTTTGTTGAATTCATTAAGATGCTCTAGTTTTTATTTGTTTGTCACTTTAAACTCAATTTGTTGTTGTTATCCATGTAATGATAGATGACTTCTTTTTTTTCTCTTTCATGAACTATTTGGTGCAATAAAGGTATTTTTATTATTTTAAGACTTTAGATTTAACAATTATACAAATTAATTGGATAGTCAGTTCTTATAATTATATTCTAAGTTAAGTGATTTCAGCTCTTTATGAGAATGCTAAGCTATTAGATTTAAAGTAAATAGAAACTAACAAGAAGAAATAGTTAACAATTATCTTATGAATGTATCTTTGAAGATGCATTGTGATGGTCAAGGCATTTTTAATTAAGGGGTAAATTATGTTGCTAAAATGAAATGCAACAATAAAGTATTTACTTGGACTTGGATAGGTTTATCTAATAATTGGAAAAGGCAAAAGTAATTAATGTTGCTCTTTTAGATAATTATGATTTTGAAATCAGTTGAAAATAGCTGCTAACTTGCTTAATGACTGTCAAAATCTCTATAATGAACTAACCTAAAAGCTTAGGCTTGTAGGCTTTGATCTAGAAATAATCTTGTATTCCCACTCACCTTCGTGTGCAATCTTGTTTGCCCGATTGCATGCATTTAGTTCACACTGGGGCTTGAGCTCAAGAACTGTACTCTAATTTCATATTAGATCTTTAGTAATCGTCCTAAGCTTGCAGGTAACGACTGAGAAAAACTTTTATCTGTACAAAATTTTTCTTTTAGTTGCATATTTTCTAATTTCTTTCACCTAATTTTTTGACTATACTCAACCCTACTTTGCTTCTTTGGTGGTCGTGCTAGCACAACCTAATAATGTTAAATTCATATTTAAATTACGACAAAGTGAGCCAATATAATGCATTCTAGGGTATTTAGGAATCTTTATGATGTTCAACACTCTTTGATGCTCATAAAAGTAATGTTGAAGATAATGACAAGTGCAATATAATATTGTAATGCGTGGTCATGTGCTTCTCATTAGTTCGTTTTCAACGTGCTGCTCATGTGTCTTATGCTGGCATTCTTAAAATATTATGTAGTTTGACCTCTCATGTCAATGCACGTGACCTCGTTAATTTATTTGAATGGGTTTCTTCAATAACTCAAAGGGGAAGGAATGAAAATAAAAAACTAAAATCGTGGAATATTTTTAGATCCTATTTTAGATTCTGCATTTTAAGTTTCTCCACCTCTATAGTGATAAAATGAATAGACAACACTGTTAACACTCAAGTATAGTTCTTTACATGTGACACACTCGACATTGAAGTGATCAAGATTATTTATGTTATGAATTGCATTGGTCGTGAATTATAATCTCCAACACATGTTAAAGTGAGATAATGCAAGCATTTGATTATGCAAATTGAACAAATTCTAAGCATGAGAACAAGAGTAAATATAAGTCTTAATGTGAGGTACTCTGACCACACTATTGTAGTAAATGTAATGCCTAGCAAGTGCAGTAGATTGTACCAAGTAATAAAGTGGATGTGAGTCCTGCTAGCATAACCTGGGAGACTAACCAATTAAGTACTAATATTATATAATTGATTACCCTAAGTTATGTCAAATGTAATTTAATTGATTAATAAATTAACTAATTGCACTAATAAAAAAACTCAAAGCAGTAATGATGTATTCCAAATTAATTAGTTTTAGGCAACTAAGGCACACGAATCAACCTATCATAATAATACAATTACCATAATTACATGAATTAAATACATTATTAACTCATTTTACATAATAAAAGCCTCTATTGCCGTTGTCATCCTATCTTTTTGATTATAATAAGTCTTTTTCTATTTAAGTATTCTCTATATCTTCATGGGAATTTAATTAAATAAAAATGCATTTACGTTCCATTGGATTCCTAGCTCAAAGTGAGTTTCAAATAACTTTGTTGCTAAAATTGCATAATAAAACCAAATGCTATCTTTAGCCAGTTTAACTTTATGGTATATGACATTCTATGCATCCCTAATCTTTCTCCTCTCAGAATCAAACTTTGGTTCTCAATCATGTAAATGGTGATCAAGCGTTCACAAGCATTACGATCAATATCATACACTAACATCAACCAACAATTTAAAACATGAAATCAAGGCATCAAATTGCAATAGGGTTAGGCCTCATCATGGGGCTTAGTTAAAGAGTTTAGTTCATTATAGGATTGAGAATAACAAGAATTCTAAACAAAAGCATGGTAGAAAAATTAAAATAAAGAGAAAAAGAATAGGCTCTTTTAAAATCAACACAGAGATCCAGCCTTCTTTTCTTTCCCAGCTTAACTCTTCCCTCTTTTCTTCTTCTTCTCCGGCTCCTGTTCTTCTTGTTCCTGTTCTCTCTACCAACCCTAAACATAAAACCCTTTTTTAATTCCCTTAGCCTTACCTTCTTAATAATTTTATTATTATTATTATTATAGTAAGCATTCACAACTTTCTAAATTCATTTCCAACTTTAAATTTCAATTCAAAATTTGACCAGTGAACAATAATTTAATCTTAATTGCTATTTTACCTTCCAAATCAACCATTCAATTCCCTTTAAAGTTTAAGTATTATTTGTATATAACTTGTTAATTTCCTAGATATAAATAGACAAACAATACCTATAGAAGAGTTTATAATAGTATACCTTAATATAACTAACAAGTATAACATGTATTTTAGTAAAATAAATAAATGAAGGTAATAATTGTGTTTAATTTAACTCAAAAATCAGTTCAAAATCAAATAGTTTAATCAAATTGGATCAAAATCCACTTGTCCGAATCCAAGTCCGAGTTGAAGCTAATGCTGATATGCTTAAACTCTAAAATAGTTGTCATCCCTACTCTCAGGACTATAAACTTTTAGGAAAATTAGTAAATGTGGTTGGTGATACTGCATACTTGCTCAATTCAATAGAAGAAATTTATGCAAGTGGCAGAATTATATTTCAGTTGGGCTAGTAGAGTGGACTAACTATATATCATAAATGGGCCTCATAGATCGCAAGTTAAAAGTTGAGATATTTTGTTAGCTCTATTCATATTGTGAAGCTATTAAAATAGCATATTCAATGTGATCTAGTATGAACGAATTCAAAGTATGGAAAATTGAAGCACTGCTTATTTGGTGCAGTGCTGCTGCCCTTAACTTGCTCTTTCCTGCATTGTACTTAGTGAAAAAACTTAAATTTAATATTTCATACTAGCTTTTTTTTCCTCTCTTCTAGCCTCACCATCATCAATTGATGAACTGCCGCTGTCTTCTTCGTCTGATGACAATACAAGAGCCTCCAATAAAGCTAGCATGTATGAAACATAAAATTTTCAGACTATGATTGACCATCTATACATCTATATGACTTCTATAAAAGTTAAAAACACATTCATGACATGATCCGTAAATGATAAATATAGAATAATAAACTTGCTATCATCACCCCTTTCAACAAATTACTTCAAGGACCAATAGCAATTTCAAACTACTTTTTTGTACAAAACTTCAACTATAGAACCATTAAAAAAAACACAATATTCTAAAACCAAATAATATAATTAAAAACTAAAACCTTGAAATTGCCAACAACTGCAGAATCTATGCAGAGTAGTGCTATAACATAGTTTTTTGGGGGTGTTAAGACACCTTAAAAATTAAAACAATAGCTGATTGTCCACTTAAAGACGGCTACTATTAGAATTTAGATGCTGAGAAAAAGCCTAAAATAGCATGAATCCAATAAATCACATATATGATAGAGTAAAAGAATTGGATACGATCACAAAATTGAAAGACAAAATTCTGAGCTAAAATGCAACAATTTATAGATTACAGTGGCATTCACACAGTGACAATATCTAAAATGTTTATTTAAGAACAATAGCAAGGGCTTACTCAAAAATCATGCTTATGGGCATACATAGGAGATATAGTAAATTACATTGTATTTCTTCCATTCATATAGGACAATGAAATCCAAAATAATAAAGTCCTTTGTAAGGAGCTTTCTAAGTTGATGTGTAGGGAAATCCAAATGAGCTTAATGGGAGAGCTAACATATTTTCTGGAACTCCAACTTCAACAATCGAATAATGGCCCATTCTTATCTGAAGGGGAAGTCCATACTTTACTGTTGTATTTCATTTTGATACCATAGTTTACCCCTTAATTAAAGATGCCTCGACCATTACAATGCATCTTCAAAGATAAATTCATTGCATAATTTTTATTTGTTTTTCTTGTTAGTTTCTGTTTTACTGTAAATCTTATAGCTTACATCCTTATAAATTAAAGAGCTGAAATCACTTAACTTAGAATATAATTATAAGAACCAATTAATTTGTCTAATTGTTAAATCTAAAGTCCTAAAATAATAAAAATGATTTTATTACACCAAACTATTCATGAAAAAAAGAAGAAGTCATTTCTATATCATTATATGGATAACAACAATAAATTTAGTTTGACGTGATGAATAAATTAAGACAAGTACATCTTAATGAATCCAACAAAATTAAAGTGCTTAGAAAATGATGTAACCTTATTTTTTTCTCATACATGGACTAGAAAGAGGAGGAAGCATAAGTGAAGGAGAAATGACACGTAATTATCATCATGGAAGGTCATCGAAAATTTGCCTCTATGCTCCTATTCTCAGAATCTATAATCTATACGTCTTTAATAAAATAATAATTTCTTTTTTCATTTTTAGAGTTTAAATTTTAAGGTTTAGGATTTAAGGATGAAAACTGGTAATGGTTCTGGATGTTCTAAATCTTTGAGACTCAATATACAATCTTTAATGATAAAATAAAAATGCCTTTTAGTTGTTTGCTTAAACCAAAATTATAAAAATGAGTGTCAATTCAGATAAAATTAATATTCTATTGAAAACTTCAACTTCTCGTAAAAATATTCTTATTCTATGAAATACTACTCTTCAAATTAGTTGAGTTCATTATGGCTTGAAGAACAATTAGAATTGAAATAAAAAAAATTGCAATATTACCATTAGAGAGAGTATTTCCCGCCTTGAAGCAGATGATGCAATCCAAAGCCGCAGATTTGATTTGAACATACTTTAGATCAAACACATCCCCGTTCCAATCGGCCCTGCTTCTCATGTTGTTTATATAGCTACCTTACCTATTACATAGGAGAACAAGTTTCTTTTCAGATCTGGCCTCTCCATATTCATATCTTCTAATCCTTGAAGCTTGACGGCATGCAGAGACGATATCTCTGAATTTGCATAGTGATGCCGGAGCATATGAAAGCAATAGCGAACCCCAACACCGGTAAATATATCGCTTGTCCTCCAGATAATCAAGCAATGGAACAGTCGACTGGCTATGCAAGAAGAGGAGATGGATGGGTGGAGCACGACAGCTACGCAGTGGGCGTATGAATGGGCTAGCCATCCACGAGCATCCAGAAATTTCTGCTGGGGGAGATGGGCTGGCGAAAGCGGAGATAAAATGTCTCTTAGACACAGAATAAATAGCAGGTTAAGCTATTTAAATTTTCTTCTCCTCCACTACGTTAGCATCCCCAAAGTGTCAACACCAACGAATCTCCTCCACACAACAACCGTTTCCCACTAACGACGGAGCGAGAAACTAGGAGGGAGAAAACACTAAAGCTGTCACATACAAGCAGCTCTTTGATTTGTATGCAAGAGTTTTATTTCTGCCTTGAAATTTTTAACGGTTTTCTGCCATGATATTGTCTTTAACATTGTTTCCTCATTCGATTTTTTTGTATACTATTTTTTCATATTGAATTTCTGTGATATGTGCAATAAATCTTCATAAAATTTTCTCATTTTTTCACTAATATGCTGCCAATTTTAGTTGGTTAAACCATTACAAAAGGTTTGCTGTTGTATTTTTAATTTTAGTCATAACTAAGATTACACTTAGCACAACTTGAAAATATTTTTAATATTTTCAGACAGTTTTGAGCCGACTTAAAAGGCTTATGCTGTATTAGCGTGCTTGTTTTGATCCCCGGATGTCGCCGGATTCTAGCCAACACATTTGTAAGTTGGCCTCATCTATTCCATTTTATATTTGTGGTTGATTGTCCCTATCAATTATTATTATTATTATTATTTATTAAATTAATATGTATTCATTTTTTACTTATGCCATCATCCTTTTGTTTACATCAATTTTTACATTTTATATATACTGAATACTTGCGCTCTCTTCATTTGAAATAAAATATAATTTAAAAAACTGTATGAAATTATGAAATTTTGCTGCGGTAGCTGCTCTTTGATCATGTATTGTTGTACTAGGTGAAAAATCGATGTTGTTTTCAATATTTATCATCCTTGCATCTTAGGCTACTTTTAGAATATACTCGGTTAATCTCTTATTTAATTTATTGAATTTTAATCTAGAGAATAGAAGCAGAACATTTACTTTTCTTTAAGAATTTCTTGAAATTAAACTCAAATTTTATTATTCAAATATAATAATATAAAATTTATTTTAGCATCCTGCTTGTGAACAATTCATGAGAGTCATAGGCTACGGCCGAATTTCAAAAAAAATTCATGAGAGTCCACTTGTGCTAGCAGTAGTAATAATCTTCTTTGGAGCATATCTTTAGGCTTTGTTTGGCACGAGGATCAAGATCAGGACTAAATGGTATTAGTTTAAAAAATAATAATAATAATAATAATAATAAGAATAAATAAAATTTTTTAATTATTTTATATAAATTTTAATATAAAAATATTATTTTATTTTACATACTCGATAATTTTAATAAAAATATTAATTTTATTTTACATCCTGGATCAAAATAGTTGATTTGAATATTTTGATGTAGGATGTGAAATAAAGTTGATATTTTTATTAAAAATTATTAAGTATGTGAAGTAAAATAATATTTTTTTATATTATAATTTGTATAGAATGATTAAAAAAATTATTTATTATTATTGTTATATTTTAAATTAGTATCATTTTGGTTCTTGTGTAAAACAGGGTCTTAGATAGCGTCATTTGATTAATTACAAGGACTTAAAAAAAAGAAGAGAAAACATAACATGAAGACACTTCGTAGAGGAAGGAATATGCCATATTTATAATCTACCCATTTTTCATATCTTTTTTATAATATATATTTTCAACAAATTTAATTTTTAAAATGATTAGCATAAGATTTCGAGCTAAACTAAAATTAATTAGCATGAGAACCAAAGCTCCTCAAAATTTTTAAAATGATTTATTGTCTTAAGACTTATTTTGAGTCAAGCTAAGCTCGAAAATTTTAATTTCAAATTGCCTTTGGCCAACTCAAAATCATAATAGGTTTAGTCCTAAAAAAAGTTGTGAGCGTAGATAAACGTATAAACTGCTTTTCTACTGTTAAAAATGCAATTAAGCACATATAATAATAAAAAATAATTAAGGGGGCGTTTGGTTCAATGTTATCTCAATGTTATGTTATGTTATCTTTAGAAATTAAATGGTTTAATGACATCTTCAAATAACATTACAATTAATTACAAAAATGTCATTACATGATGACATCTAGATGTCACTCCAAATTGGGCGACATCTCAAGATAACACCATCAATTTGTCATTATAATGCCAATAACTTCCAACTAAACAAAAATAATTTGGATAACATTGATATTTTCTAATATCATAACATTGAACCAAACAAATGTCTATTGATGAATAACAATGATATTTAGATAACATGATATCTAAATAAAATTGACATTGAGATAACACTGAACCAAACGCCCCTAAGACAAGATGTAAGTGGTTAAGATATTGATTTGATTAGATATCTAACGATTTCGAGTTTAGTTAGACCCATGTCTTTATTCAGGTTCAATTCGTGTATAAATTCCTTACTCTTAGTATAATAATTCGTTTAAGAAATACCTATTAATATTTATGTATATATATATTCTTCTGGATATATATAAATGCATCTGTCATCTGAGGACTCCAAAATAATTACTATATTAAATATGCATTTCCTACAATCAATTTTAATATATATATTTGTTATCTCTTTTGCCTTCCTCCCATCTTCTGACCCACCAACGGTTCTGCCCTATTAAATTCACATCCACAATCACCAACCACCAACCATCATTGGTCTTGCCCTAATAAGTTCATATCTCCATATAAATAGGCCCCAGAGCCTTCAGGTAGAATTCACAACCTCCAGTTCACCTTTGTGTCTTTAGCCCATCTTGGTACGACTCTTTTCCAGCGACGAGACTCTGCTACCAGAGGTAAGAATTCTGGTCTCACTAAGTTTAAAGTATATTCGACAATATTTTTTGTCGACTCAATTTGATTAGTTTAACTTATGTCAACCCACTTAACTCATATCAAACTCGATAAATCTGTGTCGACCTATTTAAAATCAAGTCAACCCGTTAAAAATGAGTTAACCCATTTGATTTGAGTTAACCCATTTGATCCGAGTTAACCTATTTGACATGAGTTAACCCATTTGACCTTGGTTAACCCAGCTGACCCGATTTGATCTATCTGACTCATTTGACTCATTAACCTGAAATGACTCAGTTTTGATCTAAGTTGACCTGGTTTGACTCATTTGAATTAGTTTGGCCTATATTGATCAGTTTTTGATCCACTTGGCTTGTTTGACCTAATTAACCTAAGTAACTTAAGTCAATATTTTCAACTTTTAAGTTCAATAGTGATTATTCATGTTGAACTTAATTTGGGAACACGTCATCCACCAACAAACTTTACCACCTCTCATTCAGGTAAACAATTTTCATTGAACCTAGGATATTGTGATTATTAAATTAAAATAGTTAATATACAAAATAATATCAATTATATTCTGTGAGTTATATTCTGCATATTCTGCATGGCTTTATGCCGATATTTTATTAGGCTTTATGCCAAGATATTATACTGAGTTATATTGAACCTATGTATCCTGAGATATATGATATTATGATGCGCTGGAATCCTGATGGTTGATGAGCCACCTTTTGGACGTGTGGGGGACGTACCTGCATCCTGTTATTCTACTGGTGACGTATCTATATTCTGTTATTCCGATGTCACACTTGTGATGTACCTGCATTCTGTTATTCTGATATTACAATATTGACGTATTTGCTACTATCGTTATCACACTAGTGACGTATATCTGTTGATTCTGATTATTCTTTAATATAATAATTATTATACTTGCATAGCATGAAACATGATAAATTACATAATAATCTAATAACTTGGTCTGTTAATAAATTTAGCTATATGACTTCACCTGGCCTATTGTAAGGTGGAGGTTGTTTACTCAATCTGTGTGACTGACTATTGTCTTTCAGGTAAATAATCTGTCGCTAGAAGAAGACTGCAAATTTCCCCAGAGACGATGTTTTCCTATATCTCGTATGGACTTATTGATATTCTCCCTTATCTCTCAGTGTATTTACATTATCTCTTTGTATTCTAGCTTAAGGTTACTCTGGGTGACCTGTCTAGTACCTGAACTTGTGTAAGTCTGTTCTCAGATTAATAAAAATATATATTTCTTATAATATGTTTTGCGATTCTAACTATAAGTCGCCACTTATTGTATAGATAATTTGTCCTTGAAAATGAGGGTATGACAGGTTGGTATAAGAGCTTAGGTTATAAGTAACTTTAGACCTACTTTAAAACTTTTATCTCACTCATTGATTTATGCCTTTGATTTCAGAAAAGACCTAGTCACCCGCCTTATTGAGTTTAAGATGAACCCTAACATTCTAATGGCGGCTTACCTTGGCCAGCTCTGGTTTCTTTTTAAATGGGTTAGATACTACCGAGGAAGTAAAATCACTCCTGATGAGGCCAAACAACGTATACTGGCAGCCTTACCCTCTTATTGGGAAAGAATCAAGGCCTCAATGATTGAGATTCCTCGATTGGGTCATCTACTCACTGCCTTAGTCGCCATGAAAGCCTATTACCAAGACAATTGGTCTGCATTCCGCCACTATAAGCCACCAAATGATTCAATGGAGCTACAATCAAGAAAAACCCAGATGGACTCAGACCAATTCTTGCCCATCATTCCCAAACCTTCAAGCAGCTTCTCAAAGCCAACGAACCTCGAATTAACTCTTTCAACTCCAACTCCCTGCAATGAAACTAAGGAGACGTCAGCTATCATCAAGAGTCATTTTACCCAATTGGAAGAGAATCCTGAACTAAGCCCCGCCTCATCTTCAAAATCTTAGTGTACTCAAACTAGTTGTGGGAATCTTGCAGTCTATTTCTTTGGCATGTAATAGTATTACCTAAATAAAGTGTTATTTTTACTTATGTGCTTACATATATTGCTTACCAGGTAAAAATGAAATCTCAAGCTGATTCACTACAAAACCAAATTAATGAAAATCGGGAGAATAATACAATGATCTTTAGAGATGCACTGTATATGCATTTTTGAAAGGAAAAGCCACCCCAGTTTGCAGGACGTCCAGATCCTCTGGCTGCGGAGGAATGGATTGATTGATTGGAAACAATCTTTGATTTTATTGAGTGCCCTGATGATAAAAAGACTGGCTTTGTTTCGTATATACTGACCGGTGAAGGTAGTAAGTGGTGGAAATCCCAAATTAATACTGAATTTAAAAATCTTAAACATATTCCTTGGGAGAAATTTCGTAAAAACTTCTTTCAACAATATTTACCCCCTGCCATCAAAGAAAAGAAATTATGTGATTTCATTCATTTGAAACAAGGTTCTATGTCTGTCATAGAATATGAAGTTGCATTTACTACTCTTTCTGATTATGCACGTCATCTAGTGGCTGATCCACGAGAAAAAGCAAAAAGATTTGAGGATGGTCTACGAAAGAATATCAAAAAATAAACAAATGTTATGAGGATTTTTGATTATGCAGAATTATATCAAAGGGCATTGATTGCAGAACAAAATATTAATGAAGATCGAGAGTAGCGTGAGAGGAAAAAACGCCGTTATGAGCAAGTAAAGAGGCATGAGGGAAGTTTTGAGAAGAAAAGAAAGGAAGAAGGAATGCCGATAGATAGTGGTGTGAAGTGTCAAAGTTATGGAGGTCATCATCTTACTTTCAAATGTCGTAAAAGTACCAAAGCTTATTTTAGATGTGGTTACAAAGATCATTTTGAGAAAGTTTTTCCAATGACACCGAAGCCTGATTCAAACTTCAGGCTACAAACTCAAGCTCGGGTTTTCTCCTTATCCGACTCGATCGTTACAGGTACGATCTATATTTTAGGATTATCTGCACAAGTATTATTTGATTTTGGGTCTACATATTCATTTATTTTGCCTGAGTTTGCAACTTCTATAAAAATTTCATCTAAAATACTAGACACACCTTATACCGTAAATATAGCTTCAGGAGAAATTTTGACTAGTAGAATAATATACTCAAACTGTGAAATATACATCGGAGGTTACGTCCTTCCTACAAATTTGATTGCCCTTGCCATAAAGAACTTTGACATACTGTTAGGAATGGACTGGTTATCAACTTAGCATGCCGAGATTAATTATGCTGCCAAGAAGATAAGTTTTCTTATCCCTAAAAGAGAATTAATCTTTTTCGAAGAAAAGAAAGATGCTTTATCTATTATATTTTTTGCAAAATGTCAGAAGTTATTAAGGAACGGGTGTGAAGCTTATTTGGCCTACATTGAATCGACACCAAGAGTGAAACCAAACTTGATGGAATAAGAGTTGTTAGAGAGTTCACTGATGTTTTCCCAGAAGAACTTCCTGGATTACCGCCGGAAAGAGAGGTGAAATTTACTATAGATAATATCCCAGGATCTACACCCATATCAAAGGCTCCCTACCGAATGACACCTAAAGAGCTAGAAGAACTGAAAAGACAATTACAAGAGATGCTTAATTTAGGATTTATTCGACATAGTGTGTCTCCTTGGGGTGCTCCTGTATTATTTGCTAAGAAGAAAGATGGCTCTTTAAGATTATGTATCGATTATCGGGAGCTGAGTAAGATTACCATAAAAAACAAATACCCATTGCTTAGAATAGACGATCTTTTTGATCAATTGAAGAATGCTAAGGTATTTTCAAAAATTGACATACGATCTGGCTATCATCAACTACGTATTCGAGCATAAGATATTTTAAAATCTACCTTTCGAACAAGGTATGACCATTATAAGTTTGTAGTCATGCCTTTTGGGTTAACTAATGCTCCTGCAGTGTTAATGGACCATATGAATCGAATATTTCAGTCTTATCTGAATAAATTTATGGGCAAATTTCACCCAGGTCCCTGAGTTTAAGGGTTATTATCACACAGGTCCACGTTTTTAAAATCTATCATCTGGGTCCCTAAGTTTTCAAAAAATATCATCTGGGTCCCTATTTTAGTTTTTTATTATTAAAAAATATAAAAATTACCATTATACCCTTACTTTCCCTCTCTCCTCCAGATCCGGCCGCCGCGCAGCCCCGCGCCGCTGCCCCAAAACTTAGGGACCCAGATGATAGATTTTAAAAACGTGGACCTGTGTGATAATAACCCTTAAACTCAGGGACCTGAGTGAAATTTGCCCTAAATTTATTATTGTGTTTATCGATGACATACTTATATATTCCCCTAGCGAAGAAGAGCATGAAGAACATCTAAAAATTGCTTTGAAGACACTGAGAGATAAGAAGTTGTATGCTAAGCTCAGTAAATATAAATTTTGGTTACAACAAGTGACATTTTTAGGGCATATAATAAATTCATCTGGCATAGTTGTAGATCCATCCAAAATTGAGGCTATCACTGATTGACCAAAGCCTACAACTGTAACTGAAGTAAGAAGTTTTCTTGGTCTAGCCGAATATATCGAAGATTCATAGAAGAATTTTCGAAGATCGTCCTACCACTCACTCAATTAACTAAAAAGACTGTAAGATTTGAGTGGTCAAAAGCCTGTGATGAAAGTTTTTAGGAATTAAAAAGACGATTTGTTACAGCCCTTGTCTTAACTATTCCTTCAACATCCGAAAACTGTCATTTACAATGATGCCTCTCGGAAGGGATTAGGGTGTGCTAATGCAAGGTAAAAAAGTTATAGCTTACGCTTCTAGACAATTAAAGAAACACGAAGTCAATTATCCTACGCATAATTTGGAACTGGCTGCAATTATCTTTTTATTTAAAATCTGGAGGTATTATTTATACGGAACGAAATGTGAAATATTCACAGATCACAAAAGCCTAAAGTATATTTTTATTCAGAATAAATTAAATCTAAGACAACGAAGATGATTAGAGTTATTGAAAGATTATGACGTAGATATTCAATATCATTTGAGAAAAGCTAATGTAGTTGCGGACACACTCAGTCGAAAATCTGCAAGTAATACTCTTACTAATTAGGAGGCGCTTATTAAAGAAATAGAGCAACTACAATTAGAGACCCGAATAAGTAATGATAAAAGAATGATAGCTCATCTTTGTATACAACTAAATCTACATAAAAAGATCAAAATAGCTTAGCAAGAAGATTCAGAGATTGTTAAGATAACTCAGAGAGTGATGAAAGAAGGTAATCCAGAATTTATGATAAGATTTAATGGTATTCTTCGATTTCGAAATCGAATCTATATTCCTAACTTCCGATAGCTTAAAAAGGAAATTCTTAGTGAAGCACATAGTATAGGATATTTAATCCAACCTGGAGGGACTAAAATGTATCATGATTTACGAGAGCAATTCTGGTGGCCAGGAATGAGAAATGATATTGCTGAATTCGTAAGTTGTTGTTTAGTTTGCCAAAGAGTTAAAATAGAACATAAAAGACCAAGAGAATTGCTTCAACCTCTAAAGATTCTTATTTGAAAATGAGAGCATATCACTATAGATTTTGTTTGTGGGTTACTAAAATCTAAAGGATTTGATGCTATCTGGGTAATCATAGACCGGTTAACAAAGTCTGCCCACTTTCTACCTATCAAAATGACTCATTCTCTTGAACACTTGGCTAAATTGTATATTGATGAAATAATGCGACTTTATGGGGTACCTATATCTATTATATCAGATAGATGGGACAATCAGAAAGAACGATTCAAACCCTTGAGGATATGTTGAGAGCATGTGCCATGGATTTTGAAGAAAATTGGGAAAAATATCTACCTCTAGTAGCATTTTTCATATAATAATAGCTACCATGCAAGCATCAGGATGGCTCTGTATGCGGCTTTATATGATAGAAAATGTCAATCACCTTTGTATTGGGATGAAGTTGGAGAAAGAAAAATGTTAGGACCTGAGACCATTGAAGTCACTTTGCAAAAGATCAAAATAATTCGAGAACGACTTCTAACAGCCCAGAGTCGACAAAAAGCTTATGCTGACTCAAGAAGACGAGATATTTGCTTTGAGCCTAGGGAGCATGTATTTTTGAAGGTATCTCCAAGGAAGGGTATCTATCGGTTTGGTATCAAGGGCAAGCTTAAACCAAAGTACATTGGTCCTTTTGAAATCATCCGTCAGGTTGGAAAGTTAGTATATGAGCCTGCATTACCTCCAGAACGAACGAGAATTCATAATGTTTTAAATAAGCATACAACCTGATCTATCCTATGAGAAAAAGCCGGTTAAAATTCTTGATTAAAAGAAGAAGGTACTTCGAAAACGTACTATTCTCATTGTGAAAATTTTGTGGAGAAATCAAATGGTAGAAGAGGCAACCTGGGAGATGAAAGATTTGTGGAGAAATCAAATGGTAGAAGAGGCAACCTGGGAGATGGAAGAATCGATGAAGAATGAGTACCCACTTCTGTTCAGGTAAATTTGGGGGACCAAATTCTTAAGTAGGGAAGGATGCAATAATCCTCTTAAGAAATACCTGTTAATATTCATATATATATATATATATATATATATATATATATTTGTTACCTCCTCTACTTTCCTTCCACGTTCTCACCCACCAACGGTTTCGCCCTATTAAATTCACATCCACAACCACCAACCACCAACCACCAACTACCAACGGTCCTGCCCTATATTGACATGATTTTCGTATACGAGTAAATATTGATATATCATTTTTTTTTTATTTGAGTCATATATATTTTTATTTTATTTATTCAGTTTGATTGTCGTGGTGAGAATTCTCAATTTGTGTTACGTAAATATTTTATTTTGTAATTAAGTTTGGGTTCAATTTAGCTTGGACCTAAGTTAAGCGACTTGTGAGGTTGTTATTAAGTCGTTAAATTACAGTGACTAAACTGTAATTTCCCATAATGTTTTGTCATATCAATCCCTAAAAATTCTTCGATCGGGGCTTATTTCTTTTGCGCTGGTCTGCGAAATCCGTGTCACTGCCGGTTCTTTCCTCCACGGAATTCGCCGAGCTCCACCCACGTAAGGCCACGTCCGCCGATGTTACGCTCGCTCCGGACACGACAGAGCGCAGGGTGAGGTTGGTTTCCGCCTCCTCTATCCCTTTCATGGCTTCCTTCGCCTTCTATATGTATCCCTTCAAGGTAGATGATGGAAGGGATTACTGATGATGAGCTGATATAGGTCAAACGATTTGATAATTTATTTTTTAAAATTCTTCGCTTAGTCAAGAATTCGAAGAAATACAACTAATTTTGTATAAAAATACAATGCAGGACATGATTTGTGAACAAAATATGCACAATATCTTTTCTAATATCTATAATAAGTAGATCTATTTGGTTGCTAATATCTTTGATTCGGTAATTTTCCTCTAGACGTGTATTCTAGATTTTTAGGGCTATCTCCTCGCAAGGTAAGGGTTAATGGTCTTTAATGTGTTTGAATTTTCCATTTTCGTTATCCTTCTTTGAATTTTTCACTTTTCTTCTACAAGTCGTTGGTCTTTATTTGGTTTTCTAGTTCTAGAATTTTGTTTTTTTATTACACTAATATGCGCTCTAGCCTATCTTATACATTTTTGTATTCCCAGCACGGAAAGATTCACTTATTATCCCAATACTAAAAGAAATTGTTTAAAATTTTAGATTTTTTTCGGTAGTTGTGTTGGGGAACCTTGATCATAGTTTTTTCAAAGATTACGTAATTTCATCTTCATTGTCTTTTTTATGTTCATTTTTGTTTATTATCTTGAATTTCATTCTATGGGTTGCAAAAGCAATGGTTAAAAAATATACTCTTTCATTGTAGGAAGATATCTTGACTAGCTAAGCGATGGGTAAAGATTCAAAACCCAAGGAGGCAGCAAGTAAGGGAAAAAGCAAGCAGGCTGCAAGCGGTGGCGATGAGAGCACTTCTAAGGGCAAAGGAAAGAGTGGCAAGTCCAGTGATGAGCTTGGTACCTGCACCTATGTCAAAGGTTCTTTGTTATCTTGAAATAAAGATTGAATTTTTGTGCAAGTGTTGTGTTGTCATGATTTTCATCTCCTTTTTTTTATTTTAAATTTTGATTTGCTCAAAATAAATTAGAGTTTATCTGGTTATGTTTAAACTCAACCAACAACTTCATAAATTCATTTAGGCTACCCAGAATATAATCAACCCCCTCGTGGTTTAAACTTTTAATTTGTGCTCAGTCA
The DNA here is from genome assembly GCA_002786265.1 of Apostasia shenzhenica. NCBI lineage: Eukaryota > Viridiplantae > Streptophyta > Magnoliopsida > Asparagales > Orchidaceae > Apostasia > Apostasia shenzhenica. The sequence goes on along the minus strand of KZ451932.1, from coordinate 3,209,643 downwards.
AAAAGCCATCCATTTGAGATCGACTTGAACTTTGTATTCTTTTTCAACAAGATGCAACCCTTTTGCTGCAATAAGGTTCTTTGTCATGACCAATTTGATTCATTAGTTCAGTTTTTTCATGTATCTTATTTTTTGTGCTTGACCTTAGGATGATCTCTACCTTCTTACTTGCATTTTGTATTTGCAAACATTGCTAAATTTTGTTTTTGATAACCAAGTAAATTGTTATAAGATTAGTAAATCAGGGACTTTTTCTCGTGCAACTAGTGCAGGGATTGTTGTGTCCAAGAAGGATTTTTAGTTTGTTTTGATTACTGTTAGGTTATATAAGTCCTAATTTCATTTCAGTGACTGCTAAGTTATATGTGCTAATATAAACTTATTGATAGTAGAACACAATTTTTTACTTCATTAAGTACAACCAATCTAAACTAATTTACTTAAACGCTGAACCAAACAACTAAGTTTTTCGTTATAACACTTGCCAACCTTTCATTTTGGAGAAATCTTCTTACATCAATGTTTTTTTTTTTAACCTACTTTGAAGATTGTTTGTGCAAACCAATCCTCTATGCACCTTTTGATGTAATTTCTATAAAGTTCTTGTTTTCTTTACATTTGTGTTATTTTTGTGATTCTAACTAATAGATGTAAGCACAAAAGGAGACAAGTTGGACCTAAAGTTGAATCAGCCCTAATTTGCGGAAAAAATGTAAAATTGCATTTTAGTATTTTCAATGAAGCATGAATACTTATAAAGGGTCAATGAACCTGTATCGGCACCTGTATTAGACACCAATATTGCAATATACTCCGAAAAATGTACTAGATATGCCATTAAGTGGAAAAAAAAAATAATTTAGCTACTTGGATACACCATGACATCACAGATACATGATGTCAAGAAATAAAAAGATGAAGATAACTTAATTGGAAAATTTTACAGTTCTAATTTTTAAAAAATCAAACTTTGAGAATCCAAATAGTGCCTTATAAATATTTAAATATGGAAATAACTTTTAAAAGCATGGTGGATTATATGCCAAATATAGCAACTCATGATATAAAAACTTAAGAGCTCTCTTAGCTCTCTTAACCTCCATGTATATCTGGTGATTTCTTTTAATACAAACAATATTTAATTAATTGATAGTGTGGGGAATTGAATTGCACTCTACTGTTTTTTAAAGTCGGTCAAGTACACAATATTCTTTATGCATATGAATAAATTTAATAATTTATACGCCATATGTCTTGTATGCTTATATCCAAGTTCTATATTTTCCTGGTTTCTTGTACTTCTATATCAGTATCATATCATATCATCCCCTATCATACATGATTTTTTTAAGAGTATTTTACTAAGGAAGTATTGGTAGAATCTTGAAATAGTTTCTTTACAACTAAGGTGATGTAGTAAGTAAGGATGTTTTGACGTTCTACTAAGGAAAATATGTGCATATTTATGGGAAATAATTTATTAATAGTTTCACATAAAATAAGTATTAAGTAGCAAAGCAAAGGCTATAACTTTTGATGAGTTGTATAATAGGTTGGGTGTATAAGAGAGGAGCAAAAGATATTTGAAATAGCCAAAGATAAGAGACAAAAAACCAAGATACATTCATTGAGTTAGAGGTACTAAATGAGGATGATAGAATATTCTTCAAGAATAAGATATTATAGTGAATGAAAAATGTATTTTGATAAGTTATTAAATGAAAATTGTGGATTTATTAAGAACCAAATTTGCATGGACGTGCTTATGGCGAATGACCCAGGTAGCTAATTCTTTGTAATGATGAGTCTCATTATCATATCGTACCATGCAAGAATTGTAAATGTTGTAGAAAAATAATCTTATTTTAATTAATGTAAAGTACTATCCATAAGACCGTGATGCAGGTGCGATTGAACAATGAATTTTTTTAAAGGAAAAACATATGGTACAATCCATGGACCTTATGATTCGGCAAAATATCCATAAGATTGTTTACTCCTGGATTTGTCGTCGCATCTCAGCCTTACGTGTGGCAAGCAGAAGGACCCTCTCAAACCCCTGTCATCATCAACCAAGTTTTCTTTTGCAGACCTCGGACATCGATCCCGCTAGTTCAGCTTTCCACAACGTCGGCCACGATGTTTGTGCATCTCCACCTCCCTGTAACATCGGCCACGATGTTTGTGCATCTGCACCTTCCTATCGCTATTTCAGCCCGATGGAGACCACCATGACAGCACAGCTTTTACTAACGCAGATTCCCACCAGTCACACCAACCAAGGACCCGCATGCTCCGGCCACTATTGGCGGTCTCTCAGAAGGCGGATAGTGTCAGTGCTGCCGGTATGGGCTCAATGGACAAATGTCAACTTGGCTTCTAGTTCCCACGGATTGCAAAGATCAAGAAGCCGCATGCTCCAGCCACTACTGGCGGTCTCTCTGGTGGCCGACAGTGTCGGTGCCGCCGGTATGGGCTCGATAGAAATATTCAGCATTCCCTCCGGAAAACCCGCTGAACACCACTACAACCCACCTATAAATACCTTTAGATAAGACATCAGAGAGAGGGAGAGACGTGTTGACATAAAAACTAGGACAGGGCTTCCCGACAAACGTCGGGAACGATATTTGTAATCCACCTTGTATTGGTCTTCTGACCAAGGCCCTTGTCTTTAGTGAAACCGCTCTCCCTGAACCATCTTAAATCCCTGTGTGTTTTTCTGGATGATTGCTATTTCTCTGACACCAAATTCTGGGATAGAAACGTTGCGTGCCGTTGATTCTCAAGACTCTCATCTCTCCGTCAACACTCCGTCAACACTCCGTCAACACTCCGTCAACACTCCGTCAACACTCCGTCAACAAAGATGCATGATAAATCAATGTCTCGCAAATCCCAATCAAATCGATATAACCATTAAAGCTCAGTAAAGAAGATTCTAGATGAGCCATTTTACTTGTACTTTTATATTGGGTTCTAAAGAAATGATTCAAAAATCCTACTTCCAGCTTGATGGGGATGCACCGTGATTGCAAATCTTGGAGACTTCACCCTTCAAGCTTCTCTTTTTGAGCTCTTTTCCACAAGTTACAATTGCTTCCTTGTGCAACCTTGTTTCATATCAATGCTTGACCATGCATGTAACACTAAATGAAGAGTTAGACACAACCAGATTAGATTTTTTATCGTAAAGCATATTAAGTCCAATTAGGCTTAATGGAAAACAAAGAACATAAGTTTAATATGCACATCAGTAATAAGAAAATGAACTTGGATTTATACCTAGAAGGCCAACACTGTAGGCTATTTATTTATTAAGGCTATTACTAGAAAGCTAATAGAGAGCAAAAGAAAAGATTTTTTTATTTTACTTTTAATGATCTTGATAAAATGTATGATTATGTACCTTGATAATTGATTTGGTCAGTCTTAAAAGAAAATTGTATTATATATATATATATATATATATATATATATATATATATATATCAGGGCTTTGGTGGATATCGGAACAATAAATGGTTTTAGAAGCCCTGTGAAATGATTAAAGAACCTTCCGTAAGTATTACCATTAAATTCTTATCTACTTGACTAGTTTTAGATGTGCTTAAACAATCTTCTGCAAGAGCTACCTTTGAGCTTGTCCTTTTAAATGATATACTTGTAGAGATCTCAACTAGAGGATGGTGGTGAGAATGGTAGGAGCAGTAGGAAAAAAGCTTCTTAGGCTCTGCTCGGACAGAACAAAAAAAAGATAGTTTGGATAAAGTTTTTTTTTTTGAAAAATATGTATGATATGAATTATGAAATAAAATAAATTATTTATATTAAAAATTGTATTGGATGTGAAATAAAGTTAACTTATTGAAAATTATGTTGGATGTAAAATAAAGTAATTGTTTAATGTTAGAATTTGTGTACGATAAAATATAAAATAATTTTTTTAATAAATTAAAGTTTTTGCCATGGCTATTTTAGCCGTGGCTTTTTTTGACAAACCAAACAGACCTTTAGAACAGTTAGCAGAAGAAAATTTGAATCTTTAATGTGTATTTTAGTGAAGCTATTTAATAACTTCTAATCAATGATGGTCAATAGAAAAGTAATTCCTAGCTATAGTTTTAAGTATCATAACTTTGTTACAAAGAAATGGTGATATGAGTGAGGACATGACAAATGGAACTAACCTTTAAGTGAAGACATTTCTTATGAGTGTTATGTGATATTAGTTATCATGAAGTCTCAAAAGGAATGGGGTGTAAAACAATAATTAGTGCATTTGCACCACAACATTTATATGATTATATTTGAATGTTGGGCGTTAAAAAAATCACCGATAGTAAAGCAATGTCATCGAAACGTAAGATGGATGTGCACTAAGATTAGAATGATAAAGCTAAGAGATAAATTTGTTAGGGTGAATGCTGACATCTATTGAAATAAGATTATGGAGAACAGACTTAGTACTCTGAACAATGTACAATGTAGAGAAGAAGGGTCATCATTTAAGCGAGTATTTATAACTTTGGTTGAAGGAAGAGGTAGGAAAGGGGTAAGTCAAAAGTAACTTGGTTTGTTCAACAAGAAGATTTAGATTAGTGAGTGTTAAGTTCACGAGTTGCATTGGGTAGTATTAATTGGCAACACAGGTTTCATAAATATCGCTCTAAATTACTTTAAGCCTCGAATTAATGTATTAAATACCATAATCAGATGTCATAATTGAAAACTGGAAATATAGAATATTTGGTTGTGGTGCATCTTCAAATTTATGAAAGCTGCCATTCGTGACTTCTTCAAAACCTTACTTGCTAGCTACTTCAATCCTGTCACTTCCAATGTCCATGGAGGTGCTGCAGCTCTCCTCCACTCACCTTTCTGCCTGTCTTCTGGTCTCTTCTCACTCCGATTGTCCAAGTCCATTGCCTCCACCTCAAGGCCATCCTCCATGCCATCGATTCATCAACTAGAATGAGATCAGTTCTTTCCACCTAGATGAGCAAACTGCAAACTTGTTTGGGTGATGCTTGAGGTATAACACATCTCCCCTGCTGATGACGAGAAGGGCATGGTGACAGGTTAGGGGATAAACACTAGTCACAGTAAATGTATATATAACAAGGTTGGCCAGGGCAACACCAACTCAGGCCTATTTATTGACAGGGCTCTCACAGCCTATAATTGAGGTGTTATAAATGTATTCGTTTTGAGTATTACATTTTATATATTTAAATAGCATATTTAGATGTTTAATACTCAAATAATCAAGTTTAATGAGGATATATGCAATCTCCTCTAACTAATTTTTTGGCACATTTTTTTTTAAATGCAAACAAGGATGTTTATCTGGATTTTCTTTATGGTTTACCTTTTGGCTTCTCTTGGGTTCAATAGATGTTGTGCCTATGTGCCTCTTTTGTATGTTTTAGTTTTCACTTTTATTTTTGGGGCTAGCTGGATTGTTAGATTACACGTTCTAACTCATATATTGTGACAAAATAGAAGAATGTGTTTTTTTCTGCATTTCTTGCTTTGGAGGACTTCTACGTTCCTTGTTTGCCTAGAATTGTAGTTTTTTTGGACTGTGCACTTTTGTCAATCTTTATTAAGCCTTGATTTTTCTCTATGGAGTTCGTTATTTCCTCCAAAGGAATTTTACACACATGCCTGGTCAATTGAAACAAATGCGTGTGTAAGTTTGTGTAGTTTCAGCAAAATTTGTGGTTTTCTGGGATTTTTAAAGTTACAAACTTACAGTTGATTATAGAAAGTGGGTATTTTAACTTTATATTGAGTTTTTATTTTTCTAGTCTTCCATTCCCTCTCTTAGTTTGTCTGTAATTTATTCCTGTATTGCAGGTCAGTGCTTCACTACTACTGGTTTTTTTCTTTTTTTTTAATTCAAAATTGTTAGCTAAGTAAATGCTTGTTTTTATTTTTTGTTACCATCTTATCTGATTTTCTGATCATTCTTTGGAAGATAATGTCATGTTTTTTGGTAGCTGTAGTTAGTGAATATCAGGCCTTTCTAGCTCTTTAATCTGACCCTTTATTTGTTTCAGCAAGGCACATCTTATGTGAAAAACAAGGGAGAATCAATGAAGCGTACAAGAAGCTAGAAGAGGGTTGGTTGAGCAACGGTGACAAGGTCCCTCCTGCTGAGTTTGCAAAGGTATAGGTCTCTCTATGTTTTTTGGTAGCTGTAGTTAGTGAAGCTGGTTCCTATAGCTTATCGAAGTTAACTAAAACTAAGAGACTGAACTGAGAATTTCAGTTAATCGAACCAACGGTTTTTGATTCGGTTTTATCATTTAGAATTTTTGGTTTTTGGTTCGTTGAACCATTCCGATTGTCTAAATAAACATTGTTCATTTTGTTTAATGAACCAGATCACTAAAATTTATGCTATTGATAGTAGATAAGAGTTAAGCGTATGTAATTACAAGTGTCATTATCATGTATTTTATATTTAGAATATGGTTTGGATATCAATAATTTGTGCATATACTTGAATTATTAGTGAAAACCCGAAAATTTCGGATAATTGAACCAAATTGTCAATTACTTGCTTATTCAATTAGTCATTATATCGGGTTTATTTTGTTTCTAGTATTAAAATATTCTTTTGTGGCATAGACTGGTTAACCATCCTTGATCAATTTAAATTGCTTCCTCATTATTATCTTTTACTTCTTTCATAGAGTTCAAATCTAGGCTTTTCATTGTTGTATTATACAGGCGTTTTTGTCTTCAATTTTTACATACAATAAAACAAGGCATGTTCAGTGGGTGTGTCATTGTTTTTCTTCCTGCATTCCCATGCATATGAAATGTTAAAGCTTCTGGCTGATACGTTATTTGGGTCATGCCCCATATTGCAGCTCTGTAAATTTTGGATGTTTTAACTATGGTAATATCACGTAGATTTGTCTGCTTTCAGGAGTCAAGGTTTTAAGATTAATGATTCTACTTAAATGTTAAGCATCTATAACTATTTATCAACTCATATTATCATCTATAACTATGTTGAGCATCCATGACTATGAACTATTATAATTGTTTAGTTCTTTGCTGCATTCATCTCAGGTAGCTCAAGAGTATTCAGAATGTCCATCTGGGAAGAAAGGTGGAGACCTAGGATGGTTTCCTAGAGGTAAAATGGCCGGCCCGTTTCAGGAAGTTGCATTTAATACGCCAGTTGGAGCTACTACTGCACCTTTTAAATCAACGTAAGTTGATTTGCTCAATAATTCATATTATTTTTAGCCTGTTTTTTGCGAATGCTTCTTCTTAATATGGCGATATTCATGTTCACTATTTTCTTTTTCACATTATTATCAAAATGTTTGGTAGCTGGTTTAAATTTACCCGATTAAAGTTGGTCTAAAGGATTTTCATTGGTAGTTTTTCTTAGGTTTTGTGTAACTTGAACTTATTGAACTTTTTTCTTTTGTTTAGTTCTAAAAATTAAGTGCTTGCTTATGAACTGTGAAAAAATTACCAACAATTGAAATCTTATCATTAAACCTTAAATATATTAATTTTAACCTGATTATATTTGTTAAATCTCTAGTCACCAAATGATCTAAAAGCTTAAACTTGTGTACTACGACTCAAGAATAATTTATATTCTTTTATAACTCCTTACACAAGAAATTTAATGATCTACTTTGCAGTATGGATTTAATGCAACATAGGCTCTTCTTTTTCCTTCAACCCCATACTAGAGATAATTGGGGGTGGTTGTCAGGACTCGAACTTGAGACTTCTGACTATAATACCATATTTAATATTTAATTATCAATTGACTAAAAAACTTATGCTTTTAGCCATGGCACACAAATAATTTTGTATTCACACGGAGAGGGGGAATCTTATTCATCCAAGCCCCGGCTGGCAAATAAGACCCAAGTACAAGCTGGTATGCAAGAATAAAATGAGTACTAATTCTCTTACAATTAAAAGGTAAAATAGAAAAATAAGGAGAGCTACTCCCTGACACAGAAAGGAGCCAAAAAGGAATCTCCAAACATTAGCAGGAAGACCCAGGGACCTGGATGAAAATAAGTGGAATAGCAAAAAGAGGATACCCGTTGCACCAAATGTCCATTGAATCAGTTGTAAGTGGAATAGCCTTGACCATCAACAAATTGCGATGACCCATCAAACCATCTGCAATTGCATACAGAAAACCATTAAATACGTCTGGAATGAAGAGTGCCCTGCTTATCAGCTTGAATTAGATTCTGAGCTTGAGTAGGAATGTGACCAAAATTCAGAAAGATTTGATGGCCACCATCCATTTTGGAGAAAAAATCTGCAACCTGGCTAGCTTCTCTTCACACATGGCTGATTTTGATTTGCAGCCTTTACAAAGGCTGCGAATTTTATTAATAGAAGGAAGGTATTTCCATCTTATGTCATGATTACCACTTAAACAATTTCACCAAAGTAAGAGAGTCAAGTTCAATATGAATAAAATCATTACCTCTATCCAAACATCTTCGCAAACCGAAAAGACAAGAATGAATTTCAACAAAAAGGGCATCAGTGATATTGAAATTGAAAGAACAGTAATAAGCAAAAATAAAATTCCCATTGCAATCTCTGATTTTACCACCGCCTGCCCCATTACCAGCAATAAAATCCCCATCAGAGTTGAATTTGATGAAGCCATGATCAGGTTTGCACCAACCAACAGAGGAGACCTCAGCAGGTTTAGCCACAACAGCCTTGAAATTAAGAAAATTCTGAATACACTTATTGCTCAGCAGTTGATATGTCGAATAAGGAAAATCAGAATTTTGGGTGAAAACCAAATGCATAATATTATCAAAAACATGTTTAGCATCAATAGAAATATTTCTAAATCTGAAATTATTTCTAGACTTCCAAATGAATCAGCAGGTGAAAAGGATAATATAATTAGAAATGTAACCTTTCTTAGTGATCGGAAATTTTTTATCCCAAAGACTGAAGAGATCAGGAAGGGAATTGATATTATGCCAGTTAGAAATATCCAACAGAAGAACATTGAAAACCATATTCCTGGTCAATCTTTGGGGTTTCCTTTTTTTTTTTTTTGAAAAATTAGGTTTAGGGTTTCTTGGGTTTAAGGTTTAAGGGTCCCTTGATCTCAAGTCTGAAAATGGATACAGACCTCTCACCGTCAGGCAAATTTAGATAGTTTTGTCATACTAAACTTGGATTTCAGGATGCACAATGTAACTTGGCGAGATATATGCATTATTGTAAATGGAAATGGAAAATATGACTAAGAAGTTTCCCATAGTGCAATATAAATATAAGAGATAATGACATAATAACACTTGAAAAATTAAATGTCCAATTTTTTATTTTATATCTTGTTTACCCTCAAATTATTGTAAATTACAATTTAGCCATGTTGTCCCTTGCACTTGGTTGTGACATGAAATACAATTTGTATTTGCTGAAAAAGAAGTGATTGTATCAGGCAAATTTGATGTTTAATATGCAAGTAAGATAATTTTTCAGCGTTACATTTGTCATAATGCTCCCGAATGTAATTTGGTCAACGTAGGGGTTAAAATTATGTATTAATGATTGTGAATATATCTATTGTCAATCTTATATAATCGGCATATTTATGGTGATGATTCAGGCATGGATACCATATCATACTATGTGAAGGAAGGAAGAACTAATTTTATCGTGTTGTCAGTGAACAGCAGCGTAGTTATTCGATTGCTAAAACGCACTAGTTCCTCATGCCGGCCATCAGAACTCTTTTTAAAGAGCATTATTTAGTGCAGCTTCTGAAGTTCAGTGTTTTATTGTGCTTGTCGAGTGAGCTTTAATGGTGAATTATGTTGATTTGATTGGAAAGAAATATCATTACTGGTACTGTAATTTCATATTCTGTATTGCATATGCACACACGCATATATATATATATATATATATATATATATATATATATATATTCCTCTTAAATTTCTGTTCTTGATATTGAATTTTTATTCTTGCTTTTTACCTACACATGCTTACGTTGGGGTTGAAGTACTCCCCAAGAAGAAGATAGAAGATGCAACTGTAAATTATTCCTCTGGTTCCTGTGCATCCATTTGTCATGCACAACCAAGGAATACATTTCCCTTGCATTGCTCTATTGTGTATTGGATCTTCGTGATTGTGCATTGGTAGTGAGTGGTTGAGGGCATCTTTTGCAGGTCCTTTTTATCAGTGAGACTCGGGGGTTATCCTACAAAGAGAGTCCAGATTCATTCGCGGCTGCCTTGAAGGTACACTAGTAGAGAAAAGCAGTTTTACGGCGATTAAAAATCGTCTTCAAATATCTAACACAACCGTCGCGTATTCAAATGCTGTAATAGCTAACAGGCTTTTGACGACGGTTTGAACTGCCGTAAAAGAAACCTTTACACGGCGGTTGACCTACGTCAACCGCCGTCTATAGTAGACTATAGACGGTGGTTCTCTCTTGATATCCGCCGTCTATAGTATAACTATAGACGGCGGTTCTCCAGATAGAACCGATGTCTATAGTAGGACTATAGACGGCGGTTCTCCAGATAGAACCGCTGTCTATAGTAGGACTATAGACGGCGGTTCTATATGGCGAACCGCCGTCTATAGTTAATTTTTTTTTTAAAAAATAAATACGTGATATTAAAAAAAATTGTAATAAAAATTAATACATTCATACACAGCAGTAATATACATTCAAAAGTCATTTCAATCAATGAATTCATAAAGAAAACATCAATATTGATCACATAAAACTTAACTTAATTACATCATCATTGAATCCAATGAAATACAAATTTTAGCTCAACTAGCATATACTCAATATAGAAGAAAACTACCATCTTTGCACGAAACCCATTTGATTTCAGCAGATTTGGCCATCTGATTCTGCCCAATGCAGAATCTTTTTTCTGAAGCTCCGATTCTTTCATTCAAAAGAAAACACAATTATATTCAAATTATACAGATTAACATACATGATAATATAATGTGTTAATCATGCCAAAATGATATGTGTGCTAGAGCCCATCTGATTCCAGTAGATCTGGCCATCTGATTCTGCTCAATGTAGAATTTATTTTTTAAAGCTCTAAAAGAAAATACAATTATATTCAAATTGTACAGATTAACATACATGATAATGTAATGTGTTAATCATATCAAAATGATATGCGTGCTGGCCGGATTAGATTTCACTTAATTGACCTAAACTTAAGAGATTTAAATGTAGAATCCGCAAGTTTAGAAATAGTTGATTTTTTAAAATAGTAAATTAAATAAAATGAATGGCATGAAATTTTAAGAAGCATGAAATTAGTCTTAATAGTAATATTTATGGTAATTTCCAAATTAGAAGTATGAGATAAGGTTTATATGAACTTTCGTATATAAATAAAATCATACTTTTTTAGTTATTTTTTCAAGCTCCACGATGTACACCTGTAAATTAAATTAATAATTAAGATTTTATAATTATGAAATAAATATTCAAGGTAACCGATTATTTTAAATGTTATACCATCCCATAGTTTCTATTCATCCCATATATATGCTGTCAATGACTCACGAATATTATTGTCAAATTCAAAATTACTAAATTCGCTCTTATTTTTTAGCAACTACAAAATTAAAATTAGTTAATAATATATAGAATTAAAAAATTAAAATAAATATTCTAGACCACAGAGTAGGAGGTATTTCTGATAAGCTGCAAGTACAATGCGGCGTATATACATGAATATGTAATATCCACACTTAATATCGTCTTGTATCGGACATTAATTAGGTACAAAATTGAGTATATTATAATATGATCATTAAAATTTACTTAATTGAAAAATATAATCTAGCTACAATACCTTTATAGTCTTTACTTTAATTGTAAACTTTTTCTTTTGAAGACGCGTCATACAAAAATTTATCATCGAACTGTCAAAATTCAAAAAGTGTTTATGCACAATAAAACAATAATCATTTATTAAAAATATAAATACAAATATTTACTTACCGATCGATAATATATTTAAGTTGCTGTCAATAAAGTTGACCGACAGGATCCATCCAATATATGCATAATCTGTACGGATCCAATGCAGCTAACATCCAATGGTCTCTATTAAAAGATTAAATGTTAATTATAAATTTCAATATACTTGAAAAATTAAATTTTAGTATATTTAAAAAATTTGTTGAAACTTACCCACTATTATAAAGAATAATAACCAATGAATTTTGTCTGGCTTTCATTATTCTATTTTCCAATGCTGTGGCGCATTGGTTCTTATTATATTAAACCTGCAATGCTTTGTGGATCCACAAAGCAATATTTATCTCTTAAATTGCTATCTGTTTTTATTTGATTATATAAACACTTATATGAATATAATAATATAAAATTAATTTTTTTTTAAAATCTAAATGCATTTACAAAATGTGTATATATATACTTACCCAACGTAAGCACTTATCATCGACTCGCCGATTTTTTTGAATGCGCCAAACTCCAAAGTTTTTTTTATCAAATAATAGTTACTTGTCATACCCATAAACGTCGGCAGGAATAAGAATAGGCATCAACATCTCATTAGTCAATGCATGAATTGCGTGTTCTAGTATCTTATTTAAAAATGACAGAAGAATATAATTTTTTTTCCTGTATGTAATTTATATATATTAGAATTATAAATTACAAATGTATATAAATGTATGCCAATGATAATAAATAATATTATTTACCTGAATTTTTTTACTTTAATTTGTTGGAAATTTTTCATCATGGAGTGTTTCAGTAGATTTAGATTTTAGTCGCTTTAAAAAAATAAAATAAAAATAATAATAAAGAAAATTTTAAAACTATAACATTATAACAAAATATTATACCTGATCATCATAAGAAATAAGCCATGCGGGCCAAGGAATAATATATCTCATTGCTTCATCAATTGTTATCATCAACTGGAAAAATGAGACTAGCAGACCCATCAATTACATAATCAACAATGACTGTACATGTTCCCTCACCCATCGATAATGTATGTACAACAGGAGCTACTGGATTCACTACTCTCCCATGGGCGATCACATTATTAGGAGTAACACAAACAATTAAGCAATGCATTTCCTATTATATAAATTTACAAGATGTAATTAAAATCACAATATAAATAAAATTTTATTTAGAGATAATATGTAAATAATACCTCAACTAATACAGGAGATCGGCTTGGGTTGCCTCCCATAAAATAACCTGATACGCTCGCCATCGGACTTGTCTAGGTAGATTCATATCCTTTCATTACTATTTCTTTTAACAATGTCATATTTTCCTCAAGGCGAGAGATATGTTGTTGTTGCTTAATGTTTTCATCTCTCAACTGCAGAATATCAGCAGCAGTGGTAGAACTAGACGATCTTCCTCTCCTATTCTTTTTAAAAAAGAAGTTATTTTCTGAAATTTTCCCCCAATTCTAACTCTTCCAGAATGCTCTGGCTCCTCGTAAGCCAAAGCAAACAGATCACTCCTATCTTCAGGATGAATCGTGCCTTGGGTAGCCTGTGTGGCCAACGAATTGATCTACCATTTTCTGCTCCAAGCCTGCATAACCCTTCCTTGAAGTAGTATGATGGTATTTCTGACTCTTTGCCCTCTCTATTGCTGCGCGACTTTTATTCTATGTAAGATAATTAATTAATATATGTTATAATTATTAATTTCAGATAACACATATAATATTAAAAGAAATATTTACCTGAAATTCTTCAGAGGTATGATAGTTGACAAATAAATTTTAATTTTGTTGAGAGATGAAATTATAGTCATCAGGAATAACATATCGAGTTTCATCTTTCTCCTCGATAAATTTCTTGTATATAAAAGATTTGCACGTCCTCAACATTTTTTCCATATGAACAAATAATTTGTCATGCAGCTCATCCACTCCATCAAATGTATTCTGCAAGAAAGATAATAAAAATATTAACAAATTAAAAATTCTTTTTTAAAAAAGTAAAGAAAATTCTTTATCGTTATTTGTTCCCACATTAACTATTTATTTGATTCTGGGACTTCACGCTAGTTAATACATGAGATATGAGCTTTATGTCGAACCACGACTCCCAAATAACACATCAACTGATCTGTGTTTCTCCCAGGTACTGGTAAGCCATTGACTATTTCAATTGTTAATTTTTCAGTTTCCTTTTTATTTGTTGTTAATTTCAACAATTGAGTCAAGCCTCTTTTTTTCTTCGAGGTTGTAGAGGATGATTAGTCCGCCATTAAGCTACAATTATATTAGTAACATAAGTTGATTAATTAGAAATTACAGAAAAAGAAAAAATAATACGAATGTAATAAAAATTTACCATTTGTTATTCTTCGCTTTTCTAGCAATTCATTTTTTGTTTCTTTTCAAATTTATTTATTGACTCAGTATCATCTTCACCTTCGATTACGTAGGTAGGAGTCTCATCAGAATTATCATACATAATCATTGACAGTTCATTTGTAAATTCGAATAGCTCTTCATAAGTAGTATCATTATCTTCATCCATCATAAATTTTGGGTTATGACTGAGGACGATTGACCACTGTGGATTAGCAAGATCTTCAACATAGAAAACTTGTTTAGTTTTGTTTGCGAGAATGAAACAATTATCTTTATGATCAATTCGATTAAAATTGACTAATTTAAATCACATCTCGTCAATTTTGCTCCTACCATTACTATCTACCCATAAGCATTTGAATAATGAAATACGAAAACCAATATAATCAAGTTCACATATCTCTTTTATAATACCGAAGTAGCACAAATCACCCATATGAGAATTTTTATTTTTTGCATTTGATATTTGCATTGTTTGAGCAATTAAAGAACCCCGCTATTCTGAACAACTCGCTTGTTGTCCCGTTCTTTAGTGAAAAAGCGATATCCATTGATAATATATCCATTATACTTCACCACACAGTGATTTGGTAAAAATACTAAATATTTCAATGATTTGTCGATGTTAGCACTTTCTGTTCCACATAATAATGTAGATATACGACAGCCAAATCATTCAATGAACTCTTTGATATGCTTATTCTGAATTCATATCTCATTTCGTGGATGTAAAAAATTTTCACTTCTTAATTGTTCTTTGTGCTCTTCAATATATGAATCCACAACCACTGAATTACGCAAAACATACAAATTTGCCTGTCTTAACATGTTAATATCTACAACATGAAACTTCCCTGATGTAATGTCTCTTCCGTACTTGTCAACTGCGGTATGATCAATGGGAACTCCAATTGGGTTAATATTATGTAAGTATTCATTACAAAATTCTATGACTTCTTCAGCGACATAGTTCTCAATCATGCAAGCTTCTGGCCTGTAACGATTACGAACATATCCTTTGAGTATTTTCATATATTGCTCGAAAGGATACATCAACCGCAAAAAAAGGTCCACAGAGTTGTACCTCTCTTACTAAATGAACTATTAAGTGTACCATGATATCAAAAAATGAAAGTGGAAAGAACATCTCTAACTCACAAATTATTTCAATAATGCAAACTTGAAGAACATCTAACTTGAGAGGATCTACAATTTTAGTACATAAAGAATTGAAGAAGAAACATAACCTCGTTATTACACTCCAAAATTTAGCATCCAAACTGCCTCTGATAGCTACAGGTAATAATTGTTGCATTAATACATGACAATCATACGATTTTAAATTAATTAATTTCAATTTTCTGAGATTTACGTGACTTTTCATGTGTGAAGAATAACCATTTGGTACCTTTAAATCATACAAAATCTTACAGAATCGCTTCTTCTCCTCTTTCGTGAATGTATAACATGCATGTAGAAGACATGTTCGGCTGCCATAAACCTTAGGAGCAAGCTGCTGTCGAATTCTCATACTAACCATATCTAATCGTACAGTTATACTATCTTTATTTTTTCCAGCGGTATTTAATAGTGTACCAATAATACTATCACAAATATTTTTTTCTATATACATGACATCTAAATTGTGACGCACATGCAAATATTCTCAATACTTAAGGTCAAAAAATATTGATCTTCCTTTCCAACAATTTATTTTTGGGGATCTTGACCTATGGTGCTTAAAATTTGTATCAACTATTTCCCATTAAGTGGGCGTGGAGCCTTCTCAAACTCAGCATTACCATCGAAAGCTTTTCTTTTGCGAAACACATAATCTCGAGGCAACCACTTTCTGTGACACATATAACATAATTTCTTTTCATATTTTAAATACTGTGCATTAGTCTTATCACCACAAATAACACATGCATAGTAACCTTTAATATTGCATCCCGCCAAATTTTCATATGCATCCAATAGTCATTCACTCCTTCTTTCTTTAATGTAAATAGCTCATGCCGATAAGCATCATATGTCTACACTCCTTTTTTTCATAACTTTTTAAGATCATCTATAAGTGGAGAAAGATAAACATCTATTTTATTTCCAGGTTGCTTCGGTCAAGATATCAACAAAGTCAACATGATAAATTTATGTTTTATATATAAATTAGAAGGTAAATTATAAATAACCAAGAAAACAGGCCAACAACTGTGCTGACTACTTTGAACACTGTGCGGATTAAAGCCATCAGCGCACAGCCCAAGTCTTAAATTCGTCAGATCTTCAGTAAAATTTGGAAATCTAATATCGAAAGATTTCCATTGTGGTGAATCAACAGAGTGTCGCATCATTCTATCAAATACACGTCCTTCACCATCAGCATGCCAAGTAAAATTTTGTAGTATATTCTTTATTTTAAAATAGTCTTACAAAGCGAGGTATCAGGAGCAAATACTACAAAACTTTCTCTGGAACACCATATTTTTCTTTAATGTCTTCTGCACACAGCTTCCACCTTGATTCCCCACATTCTGGATATTGTTCTAATCCACTATACTCATTCCGATATAAAATACAATCATTAGGGCATGCATTGATCTTTTCATAATGCATTCCTAATATACGAAGTGTTTTCTTTGTTTTGTAAGTTAAATTCAAAAGCTGATTGGGCGCTGATAACATATCTTTTATAAGTATAAGTAATTCTGTAAAGCACTTATTGCTTAAACCATTTGCTGCCTTTAAGTTAAACAAACGCATTAGTACAGGAAGTTTAGTAAAGCTCTTATAGTTAGAAAATAATGGACTCTTGGCCTCTTGAAGCAACTCTTCAAACTGTTCTAGAGTTTTTGATAAATTATTTTCAATATCTCAAACTAGATCTTCCATTCTATCTTTCTCGACTGTATTTTCAATGTTAACATTAGCATCTGCACATATAAATGATGTACTTCTCCCAATATTATTCATTTCATTTCTTACAGATTCACCGTGTCAAATCTATCCTTTCATAAGTTTCATCAAATCTATAAAAAAAATAAATGATCTTTTACAATATTAGCTTCAAATAATTTCATATTTCCACATTTCAAGCACGAACATCTTATTCTGCCATTAATTAAATATTTATTTTCCAGTGCAAAATCTATAAAGGAATTCACTCCATGATCATATTCAAATGATCGTCTATCCATTTTAATCCAAGATCGATTCATATATAATTACCTATATAACATGGCCTAATATAATTAATATATGCCAATCCAAGATCTTATTCTGTCATTTTAATTATGTTTATTATATTAAAAAAATTCTATTTATACATCACAATTAGGGCTTGTTTGGTTGGAGAATAAATTTGGGTAAAGAAAGAGAAAATATTTTATTTTATAGAATTGATGGGAAAAAAATTTATTTTAATATTAGAGGTATGCAGGATGTGAAATAAAGTTGATTTTAAAGTTGAAATTTATGTTGGATGTGAAATAAAGTTGATTTTTAAGATTAGAATTTGTGTTGGATGTGAAATAAAGTTATTAAAATTTATAATAAATTTAAATATTATTATTATATTGTTTTGCCCAAAATTAGACCCATGCCAAACAAGCCCTTAACATATAAATAAATTTAAAAAATATGATTTACCTTGTGTGAAATTAAGTAGAAATAACAGTTGAAATTTTGGAATCCAAATTTTTTGCAATCAACCTGAAAAAATAATGACCAAATAAAAAAAGATAAAGAAGTAGATCTAAGAAAAGGTAGATCCGACATCAGTGAAGTCTCTCGGCAAAGTCGTCGGTGATCTAGCGTCGACGAATGTACAGATCTAGGGAACGGGGGCCTAAGCCAAAGAAGAAAAAAAGGTGAAAGACAGTGGAGGGGGCTAGATCTCGAGTCGGCGAGGTGGAAGAAAGTGAAGTCGACTAGATCTGGTGTCGGCCGGCGTCGGCTCGTGAGGGTGGAGTTTGCTAGATCCGGTGTTGGTGAGGGTGTAGAGCCGTGAATGCAACTAGATCCGGCATCGGCGAGAGTGTAGGGTCGCGAATGCGGCTAGATCCGACATCGGCGAGGTTGTAGGGCCGCGAATGCGGCTAGATCCGGCGTCGGCGAAGGTATAGGGGGAATGGTGACCAAAGAAGAAGGAGGAGGAGGAGATCGACGCGCGCGGCTTGATCTGGCGATGTGAGATCCCCCGGCGACGAGTAACCCTTGCGTCGCCGATGTTCTAACAAATGAGAGCAAGCGCTTGTAGATCTACCTAGGTTTTCCATTTAACTCAAACAAAAATGAAAGAAATTAAATGAGAGCATATATGCAAACTGTGGGTGTTAGGTTTAGACGGCGGTTGACTCATGCAACCGTCGTTTAAGGCTTTAGATGGCGGTTGCTTGAGTCAACCGCTGTTTAAAACTCTTATACAACGATTGATCATAGTCAACTGCCTTTATAAATGTGCCGTATAATGCATATATTGTACTAGTGGTAAAAGGCTCATGAATATTTCATTTGAAAATTTCTCAATTGCTTTTTAGGATCCTTTCTCGTACTCCCATGATAAAACTCATTTCAACTGTTGGGTGTCCTTCGAGCAACTCCTCTTGGGTGCCTTTTTGTTGTCTCCTAACGGGAAGTCGTTGTTTATCAAGGTCTTTGCTCACGGCCTTGAGTTATCTATGGGCAGTGGGATTTATGCTGAATACCTCAGCTTGATTTCATGACAGTGTATAAATTATTTCATAATTGAATTATGATTATTTTTATTAGTTATCTAATATCAACTTATGCCTAATTAAGTTATTTAATTAAATTAAAGATATTTAGAAACCCCAGGATCTATTCACCAAGTTAGCTTAGACTTAGAAAACTAAAAATTTAATTTTGGTAAAATTTGAGCTGAATCAATTTTAAACAACTTATATTTCAATCGATTATAAACAAACTAAATTTTAAGTCTCTTTGCAAACTATAAACTGTGTGAATTACAAACCGATTATTTTTTGAACAAGTATGACAAATCATGTAATTTGCAAGTTAAACCTATTGCATATAGCGTTCGCCTTTTAATGTTTGATATCTCGGTGCAGGATATGTGGGACATTAAAGTTAAGAATTATCATGAGGTGCAGAAATACAAATTTTTTTTTTAAATCTTTGGCAGAGAATTATCATAGTGCAATAAATAATCCTAATTGGATTCCCAAAAGATGATTTCTCCTTGTTGTCCAATTAATCCCAAATCCTTGAGCCTCCTCTCCTGGTAGTACTCCAGAGTTTCCAGTTCTACTTCCCTGCTTCTGAAGATCTCCTGGATCTGGTGGAGCACTCTTTTCTCTCCTGATCTTACACCAACTGCAATTTTTGATCTTGCATCCAGTTCACCCTTTTCCAATAGCTTCTCATCCTGTAAATTATATGCATATTTTCAAATTGAAATATGATGCAAATTGATGATGATAGATCAGATTATTAGCAGTGGAAGAATGTGTATGCATGTATATGTGTAGATAAGTCTATGCGTAATTCTTTGTAGGTGTGTCTTGTACGTCCATTATCTAGAAACAATAAATAGCTAGGAGAAAAGACTCTAAAAGTTTGTAAAAATGAATAGTACTCGGTAGATGTCAAGTAACATATGACGAGCATTTAACTTATCCATAGCTTAATACCATCCTACAATGGATAACATCAAGCGGATGCAATTCCGAGTTAGCCCGACATCAATAACATTTCTTTTTCTTTAGTAAGAATTATCAAAGAGCTACTTTGTTTCTATATGTGCACGCGTGAGGCAAGATTCGACTATTGATTAACAAGAACATAAAAGTAGGTAAAATAAATTGTACTCAGTAGATGTCAACTAACATATGACTACAGGTAATGGTTTTGCTATCTAATCTATATGTAGCTGAAATGTACCATCCTAGACAGGATATTTTCATGAAGAGTTCTCTTTCTAATTCAGTAATCTCTAGAAATGTTATTGTTCTTTTTTTAATTATTTTTAGCATCCTCCCCAATTTCACTTGAAAATTATGGTAGTGTGACTTGAACCTAGAACCTCTGGTACCCAGACAAACTCCTTTTCTAATAGTATAAGAGAGCATCACATAAATATTATTATTTGTTCGTGCAATTTTGTGTGTAATCCTTGTCAAATAAAGAACCATTAATCAAAGACTCAGATTATTTGGCAGAAAAGTTTCCCCTGATTTGATACTAGTGTTATAGTGTACAGTAATTAATCAGCTAAGAGAACTCATCCTAAGGATTACAAAAAGATATGAACAAGTTTCTTATAGGCTCCTGAAGTATGCAGGATATTTTTTTATGATAGTGTTGGGTTGGTAAAATAACTTGAAACTCAAAACTAGATTATTTTTAAGTTAAACCTTTAGGAATATTAACAATGAAACTCGTTCAAGTTTGGAATCGACTCGAACTCAACTTGAATTATTTTGAGTAGAGTTTCGAGCCACTTTTCAAACTTAACTTGAGTTTCGAGTCAAGTTGAAGCCAGGCACGGTTTGTTAAAATTTAAATCGAGTTGGCAAAATATTAGAAGTATTGATAGATTTTCATATCTACATACAAGCTGCAATTTAGTAGTGTTGGTTCAGTTCCGTTCTCTGCGCTAGTCAGCCTTGTTCAATCCATGGCTTGGGCTTGGAAGCTATAACTATGTTTTCTACAAATCATGGCAGCTCGAAAATTCAAGTTGAGCTGGCTCAGTTCGAAATTATTTTTGAGTTCTAAATCAATTTCAAGTTGAATATGAGTCAAAAATTTCAAGTTTGGGTTGTACTATCATCTAACCATCTCAAAATTTGCTCGATTACCACCGTATGCATGGATATATGAATAATCTCAGTCAAGATTTTCTGCTCCGCAATTTCCATCGAAAACCTTTAAGTTTTTGGTCTCTATGTTGGTCCACATCAACCATATGTGAGTACTAATAAATTAATAATCGCTTAGCATCTTAAAAGTACATGTAAATTGATTCAATTTGGTGATAAACATCAATCTGGCTGACTTTGTAGATAGGTCCACGTGAACATCACCTGGTTAACTATAGATGTTGTCATGATTAAAAGAAAACATGTTAAGTTATGAAGTTGAAGCTTAATTCCATTAACAAATGAACTTCTTGATACATGAGTTTAAATGAAACAATTATAAAGTAGTGAACCAATGTAAGATATTTTATGCACTTCTACAGCTATATTACTGAATCTACCAAGAAGAAAATGATGACTATTTACCTCTTCTATGGTTGTCTGATACAAGGACAATGCAGAGGCACATGCATCTAGAACCACGCAGCAAATTGTCTCCTCATTACTACGACTCACAGGTAGCTCCAGATGACCCCAAACCGAGTTTCTGAAAATCGACTCCAAGAGGAACGCATCTGTCCCCCCGAGAACTGCCAACCGAAGATATGGAAGCATCAACGGAGGCAGAGGACGGCCAAGAACAATGTCAAAATATGCAATATCCCCTAATCCATTCGACTCCACTATGTCCAGCTTGTCTCCATAAAATGGATCCGATTCAGATATCTCAAGTGTCATGGTATAAACCTCTCGGCCTTTGTTGTTTGATTCTATGAAGCCATAGTCCAGTGCTAATTCAGCATTGCTCTTTCCCAAATCATACTGAATGTAAATCTGACAGTATGTTGATCATTTCTTTAGCCTTGGTGCGCATGTTAACAATATTCAAGGTGCTAAAGTGCAGAACAAAGAAAAGGCAGAGGAGGAATTGGAGTAAAATTACTTATAGGGTTCTTGAAATAAGGGTGTTTCACTTGTTACACACTCTCAATTGTTTCCCTACAAGTCTTTTCTTTATAGTCTCGTTTTTTCTGTCATAGAGATCAAGTTTCATTCTTTTAACGATATTTGCTCTTTTAGATTTAATCATCAATTTTGGACAGTCAAGTAGGTCCATGAAATAGGTTCAGTTCATGTTACGAAAATGATTTCCTTCACTCGTTTTAGCATTCTCACACAGATAACTAAATCTACGATATAGAACTATGTGTGCATGAAATATCTGAGGGCAAGCAACTTTACCTGTTGACCAGCGTTGACAAATACAGGAGTGCGCAGGGAAAATATCTGTTCACGGGAAAATAATCCCTTTCCTTTGATATCCCAACAAACATCTTCAGAAGTAATGCTAGCATTGTGGTTAACCTGATCAAGAACACCAGTCAGATCAAAGAAAAACTTTTCTTAAAAAATAAATTCAATTATACCCAAGGTTTTAAAAACCGGACCGGACCGGCCAGTTCAATCGGTCAGACGTGAACCGGTCAGCCAACCGGTCCAGTTTAATGTTATAACCGGATCCACTTAAAACTGGCCAGAACCAGTCTAAACTGCGGTTCAACCGGTCAACCGGTGAACCAATACGGTTGGACCGGTTGAGTTTAAAATTTTAAAAAAAACTTTCCTAAAGCCTAAGTCCCTAACTCAGCCTCCGTTCTGCAGCCTCTACTTGCGCGACAGTCGCGAACTTGCGATTCCCCTTGCCTCGCACTCTCCTCTCCAGCCCCCATCCTCTCGGAATGATTTAGTATTTTAGTATTTTAGTGATATGAAATGATTTAATATTTTAGTATTGACAAAACATACTA
Organism: Apostasia shenzhenica; assembly: GCA_002786265.1. Lineage (NCBI taxonomy): Eukaryota > Viridiplantae > Streptophyta > Magnoliopsida > Asparagales > Orchidaceae > Apostasia > Apostasia shenzhenica. The sequence goes on along the minus strand of KZ451932.1, from coordinate 3,186,576 downwards.
TTTGTTCAGATCTTTTTTAATGATATGCTAAATATTGTACTCAATTTGTGGTTTGCAAATATTTTGTTGGGTTATTATTACTTCGATTTGCTTGGAATTATTTTTTGGATTATTAACACAAGATATTATTTGTTAAATTCAATTGTTAAACATTTATTTTATGTCTAATTATTGTGTTGGTGTGTGAATAATATATATCTCAACTATATTTACATTATATTTTATAAGTTTTTTTAATTTTTACATCATTCCGGTTCGACCCCGGTTCGACTATTGAACTTTGAACCTTTCAGTCTACCGGTTCTGAAGCCGGTCCCGTTTTCAAAACCTTGATTATACCACACAGAGAAAATTAATAGCACGGTCTTATAGTTGGAGAAATCTTTCAAATTGGTTCACGTTTTTAAAAAAATCTTCAGATCAGGTACCCATGGGCCATTCAATCATTCAATTAGGTCTCTATAGTTATCTCCCACAATACAATTAGGTAAACTTTAATGTTTTTGATTAAAGTTATGGAATGATAAATTATTTCTATAGTAATCTTTGCAATCCGTGTTTGAGATCATGTTTAGAAGTTTTAGTAATTTAAGTAAAAAATAATTCCTAAATTTTAATGTTGAATTTACACTTGCTGGTAACCAATAACAGCCATTTTGAAGGTAAAATAGTTACTTCACTTCAATATGCAAACAATTTAACTAAGGGACAAATTAAAAGATATGACCTACAATGATCTCATTGAAAGAATGTAAAAATGAGAAAATTACTGATAGGTCCTTTAAGTTTACTCATAATAATATTTTGGTTCATGTTTTTTGAAATCTTTCATTTAGGTTTGTAGAACTTAAATAGAGACCTACAAGTAAAGTAAAATAAGGATGATCCTTATCGTTTCAAAATAAAGCTTTAAGTGAAGGATTTTAAAAAAAATAGATCAAATTATAATTGTGGATATTTTATAGAAATCTATCAATAATTTGCCCTTTTAAAAATGTTGACCAATTATCCTATAAAAACTATTAGGTCGTATAAAGAACTTACAAGATCAGCGAAAGGAATCAAAACAAGTTTATCACCACGGAAGCCGGAAAATGCCCTGGATCTTAGAATTCCAAAAGCCCATAGGAATTCAGCGGCTGTTATCTTTGAAGGAAAAAGGTGGTTATTAGGAAGTATAACTTTGTCTTCAACCTCGGCGAATTCACTTTGAACATATTCTTTGACGCCTAATGTTGTGTTCAATAGCTGCGTTCCTACAAAAGGCAGTAATAATATATCAGAAAAAAGTTCAAATGAAAAAAGATAGCAATTTATGAACTTAAAACATGGCTAGCAAATTCAATTACAGATCTTAATTTGTAGAAGTCAACTCACATTTTACAAGAAAATCTATTTACAAGTCAACCCATGTTATCTCTAAGTCAATTGAAGCACACAATCAGGAAAGAGAAGATAAAAAGGTGGGTGTAAATAAATGTCCCTAAAATTTGTCAGTAGTATATATTCAGAAAAAAAAACAAATTGGCAATATGATTTCACTGTAGTCACTGATAATGATTCTACTGAATAGAACTGTAACATAATGCAAGGAGAAACAACAAAGAAAAGATCCCTATTTAGTAGTGATATATTTTTCACAAAGTGCACGAGGAAGGTCAATATGTGTTATTATTATTATTATTATTATTGTTATTAATTACATGTGATAAGTAGATGTTGCCAAATCATTTAAATGATACAAAGCCGCTCCTTTAGTTATTATGCTATGAACGCTACTAGGATAAGTGGTATGCTGTGTCAAGTGATGGTTAGAGTTGCAACAACCACTTATATCGTTAGCTGCTACTACAGATGTCTCTTCTTCATCATCAAGTAGCAAGGGCCACTATGCTTGGCTATCTACCACTGATGATTTATTCAATTCTGATGTCCTCCTGCTTCATCGTTGTATATGTGTTTTTGTCATTAATCAAGCTAAGTATATGAATGTCAAGAAGTACTGTTGACAAAGGTCGCATGTCACTAGAAGGTGAAAGGGGAAACTATGCAGGGGAACTAGAGAACATTGCAACAAGGGAGGATGCATATCTTCATTGTTTTCAGTTCACCAAGGTTAATTTCTTGTTTTTGAAGATATTGACAATTACGCCTAGTAATATAACCGTTGACTTTGTCGACTTTTTCAACTCAATGCAAAAACATCCAGCAGACCAAGTGTGATCTGACTGTCACTAAATATACATAGGAATATTTTTATGCTCACCCTCTTCATCTATAAATCTCTCCTTCAGTGAAAATATCAACAAAATTTAAGAATGAGGATTTAACATTATGCTGCATCTACAAAAGATCAAATTGACAGTTAATATATAATTAAAGTAGATTCCAAAATATGTATGTAGTTTCAATGTATATTTATGGCATAGGAGAACTACACATCCAAATTTTTACTCCAATCAGAAAGTACAATTTCATCCCCCGTCACTTGTTTCCGAAACAATACGCAAGAATAACATAAGAAAACATGAAATGTCTAAGAAAATTTAAACATTGATCCGTTTTCAAATGTTAAGGAATTCTAGACTTATATGCAAAATAAGATGGCAAGTAGAAAATATAACAAAGCTAATACATACCTTAATAAGAGAAAAAGTTAAACCCTTATGTAACAACTTAACAAGGAGAATGCCAATGAGCATTAGTGAAAACACATTGCAGATAAGAAAATTCACATTAATTTCAATGTGGAAATCAAAAGGTTGGTAAACACTCAACTAGGGTGAGAACGATTTGAGTTTGTGCCGAGCCAAGCAAAGTTCAAGCTTAGTTCATCTCAATTTGATTCGAGTTTGATCTGGCTCGACTTGAGCCTTAATTGAGCCAACTTAAGCCTTCCAAGAATTAGATTTTTTTTTAAAAAAAATGCCTCTGCTAGGTATTGAGATTGAGTTAACCATACCTACAAAATCACATAATAGATATCTTAACCACAAATAACACATACTTACATGTAAATAATAAAAAATTATAATAAATAATTGGATATATCATTTATATTTAAAAAATACAGATCAAGTCAAATCGGTCTCATCTAATTATGGCTCATAGCTAGGCTTAATAAACTGGAGTCAAGCTCGATTTGAGCTAAATATTGATTTGAACATCATTCGACTATAAATTTCAAGCCAAACTCTCACCTTTACGCTCAACAGACAGAAAAAAGAAGAGCATAAGCATCTCATAACAATACAAAACGGTAGAATAACGAACCACATTCTTTAATCAAGAAAACAAGCTGTTGCCACAAACCTTGTATCTCAGAGAGCTCCTCCTCGGACCTGCACTGCAAAATCGAATAACTCCTAATGAATCCCTGTAGAGAAGGGGCAAAAAAAACTCTAAAAAAGCAACACAATTTCTCCACAGACGAATTCTTCCTCACCAGAAAATAGATGAATCGGTCTCCGGGGGGAGTATATCGAGGTAAGGTCGCCAAGGAGATGCGGCGTCCAGCCCTTTCTCCCTTAGTAGGAAAAGGGAGATAGCGACCCAGGGCTTTAGCCCTAGAGTCACCGGCCCGATTTCGGAGGCGGCGACGACGTCTGCATTGATCCAAAGCTGCTTGGGAACCTCCACCACCACCTCGTTTCTCAGGATGTCCCGCTCAGCCACCAGTCCTAACCCCTCCGGCACGAGCCCAGGCCTCACCGGGGGCGATGGCTTTGGAAGGGCTCCTTTCTCCCCTAGCCACCGCCAGAAATCGGCGATGGCGGAGTCTGGGGGAGGGGCCGGGAACGAAGAGGCGGCGGCGGGTATCCTTCCGCTCTTACTTCTGTGAGGGCATTTGGTGGGCGAACGGAGGGAGGAGAAGAGGTTGGGGATAGTTGTGGAGAGACAAAAGGAGGACGAGAAGTGGAGCAGAGCCATCATCAACTGCTTTCTCAGCTTTCTTCTATCAGTGGAAGAAAATATTTTTGCGTCCGTATAGCGCCCCACGTAAGCTATCCGCACGCAAGTGAAATAGCGCCGCGTGGCCGGCGACTCGGACCCACAGCGCAGGTGAGACAGAACTAGAAATTATTGCATCCTGATGGAGCATCATCCAAATGTCAATCAGAATCAGAGACCATATCTATTCGGACTCACTTATATTATACATATGGTGGTCTTTGATTGACATCTGGATAATAATCTCTTAGACGGAACAACGAATTAAATCATATTTTAAAAAAAAAATCTCGCATTCTTCTCTGCGAGATGAGGGCGCTATTTTTCAGTGGGAAAATTTCCTAGCAGTGGTAAGTAGCTACATAGAAAGAGTAAAAATTTCTAAAATTATTTTCAAATTTGCTATCTTTGCATGCTTTTTTTTTAGGTTGCTCCTATCGCCGCTTTCATCTTCACTTTCGTACATCTGAACTGTTAGCTTCATCGCATTCATATTTCTCACTTCTTCAACTCCGGCTTTCTATTCACCCACAACTCCAGCTTTCTATTCACCATCAGTTCTACATCTCCTACAGCATGGAGGCACTAGTAGAAGATGTTTGTTGCTTTAAAATTTTGTAAATTAAGTTACTCAAAATCATCAGTTACATAGACAAAATTACCTTTTATTTGCCTATACAAATAAATAATTGATGATATGTTGCGCTTTTTTCTTCTTTCTTTATTGATGTTCCAAATTACGTAGTTCAAAATACTTTTTACATAATAAATTTTATGTAATACGTAGCATAAATCCAACTATAATTATGTATTTACCTTTATATATTATACTCTATTTATCGTTCATACCAGTAATGTATTTTTTTATAGTATTATATTGTGTAATATACTATTAATGCTACGTATGGTTTAATTTTTGTTATATAACATCAATATAATGCGTCTGTAGATCAAGATTTCAACTGCAACTTTTAACTAATTTTTACTATCAGAAATACTTAGAACTCTTGTGAGCAATGAAAAAAATGCTTATGATCTATACAGTAGATATGCATTTGTAACAGGATTTAGTGTTCGCAAAAAACACAGCTTATACTAGCTTAGAACGGGGAAGCTAAAGACAAAAAATTTGTTTGCTCAAAAAATGGATGGAAGAATAGTGATCCTAAGGAGAGGTAAAAAGATAAGGAAAGTTTTTCACAGTTGGATGTTCGATGTGGTTGTCCTGCACTTATTGTGTTCAAAGCAGATACGAATGGTAATTGGTCGATATTCAAATTTATAGAGAATCACAACCATCCCTTAGCTGCTCCAAAAAAATATCATTTTGTTGAGATCACATCGTGGTGTGCATGAAATAGATTAGACTGTCCTTAGAAGCATGTTCAAAAGGAATAAGAACATCAGATGCTTTTGCTTACATTGCAGAGCAAGCAAGTCGTCTTCAGAATGTGATATTATTTTTGACACAAGCTATATAGAATGAATAAATATAATCTTGTATGTGCCCATATTGTAGGAGTGAATCAACATAAGAAAAAAAATATTATTTGGAGTAATCTTTCTTGTTAATGAGACTATAGATTTTTTTAAATTGTTATTTAAAACTTTTTTAACTATAATGAATGACAAAGATCTAATTACTATATTCGTTAATCAAGACCAAGCAATGTCTAAGATCATACAGACTATGATGTCAAATACTAAACATTGATTATGTCAATAGCACATCTTTTAGAAAGTTTCTTCAAAGCTTTTTGCATTTAAAAATAGAAATATTTACCTACATGCCATATTATTTTGCTTTATTTATATATTATCCATCCATTCTTAGTTAATTATCATATGCACACTCAAAACATAATAAAATCTTACATACACACAATTTAACTTATTTTTATTATAATAAGTAATTATAATTTTCCAATAACCTAACTATAGTTAGCTTACAAAAAATTTGAGCTATTCATCATATTATTTTAAGGATATTTAAATATATTTTGAGTGAAAATTCTAAAACCTTGATGTTTAGGTGGTGGCAAGGGAAGGAGACATCCACGATATGAATTGATTTTAGGACAGATCAACGCTTTAGTGTGGTATTGAGAAAGAAAAAATATGTACTATTGAAAGTAAAAATATAATTTTATTGATTTACTAACGAAATATTTTTTTTCAAATAGATTTTGACTGAATTTTAACTCAAGTGGTGTATGTAAACTTTATAATATTTTGAGTGTGCATGGCGTAATTAACTAAGAATGAATGAGTAATGCATAAATAAAGTTAAATGATGTTGCATGTAGGTAAATATCTCTTAAAAATAATAAAAAGCTCAATAAATTATTGAGGCAATACATGAATCAATGTGACACACAAAAAGAGTTCAAAAATACATAGTGTAAAATGCTTGAATTCAATGGGTTACAAGAAAATAAATGGCTCTATAGTCTTTATGAGATAAGGCACGAGTGATCTATAACAATAAATAAATATGTACTAGATCTTGGTATTTTATCTACTCAATATAGTGAGAGCACTAATAATATTTGTCATAGAATTTCTAAACCAACCAGTACTCTTACTGACTGCTTCTTAGGTATAGAAAAAATAGTATCAGGTGACGACAAACTGGAGTTGAGGATGATTATAGGTGCAATCAATGTATAGTAACTCCTACAACAAATGACTCTCCACTTCTCAAATAAGTCCGTAAAGTCTACACTATCAAATTGTCATAAGTAGTTTAGTGTTAAATTCAACGAATTTATAAAAGAAATAATTACTTGTTGAAAATTTTTTAAAATATATATTAAATTATGAGGTAACTAAAAATACGGAGGATGATTCTATTAAAATGTGAAAGAAAGTAAAGAAATTTTTTGGATTAACTTGAAAAAATAAAAAAAAAATGATGGTTTTATTCACACAAACACTCTGTTAATAGAGAGGAAGCAAATGAAACAAAAGCTAGAAAAAAACCTTAGATGAATGATGAAAAACGAGCAAAATAACTAAGAAAATTAGGTATACATGCATGGCATTCAAGGGCGGTAGTGTAACGACTCTCTGTAACTCTCAACATTGATATGAAGCATCATTACTTATGCTGAAATAGTTGAAATGTGAAAATAGAGAATCTCTTTCTCTCTGTTTTTATATTTTTCATGAATTATCACTAAGTATCCCTTCACGAACAAAAGTAGAATTCATTTATATGATTCTTATCTCATTTATTTGTCGTGAATGAGTGCAAAGGGTGGCAAAAAGTGTATATATCAATGTTACCTCATTTGTGATCTTCACAAATCGCAAATTGATTCAATTTAATTTTCACAAAGTGATCTTCACAAGTTACCTCATTTCAATGTTATATTTGGAGGTATTTGATTTAATGTTATGTTATATTTTATTATTTAAAAAATATAATTATTTAATTTGATGATATGTGTAGATAACTTTTTAAAAAATTATAAAATTATTATTTAAAAGATGACATTTAAATGCATAGATAATATGACATAATACCAAGATAATAGTAATCAAATATCTCCTTAATATTATGTCAAGTTATTTAGATGTCTTAACATCTAAAAATTATTTTTCGAGTGATAATTTTTTATAATATTATTTACGCATATCAATAAATTAAATAATATTTTTTAAAGAGAATAGTATTATATAAATATAATATTAAATCAAACATTTAATGATCAAAATTATCAAAATTCATTAAAAAAACTATGTAAAAGAATTATCGGCGGAAAGGACCCAAATGACATATTTTTTATTCGTCGGCCTGCACGAAATTGCGGGTTTATCTTAATATTTTTTTAAAAAAAAGTTCTAAGATCTTTTTATGCCCCGAACTAGGGGTGAGACTTTCTCCCAACCGTTGGTCGCCCAATTATGTGCACACGGGTCCATCCGAAATACACACGTGTGGAACGAGCCCACCAGAAGCCCATACACAGGGCCGATAATTGGTCCCCGAACGCGCGCCGAACCGGATAATTTCTCCTCTTGCTCGCCTCTCTATTGTCACTGCTTCCAGTGAACCCGCAAAACCCTAACCCTAACATTTCAAAAACAGAAAAACCTCGACTCATCCTCTCCTCTTGGACAATCCGTCTTTAAACGAATTCTCCTCGGCGATGTACCTCTACAGTCTGACACTTCAGCAAGCAACAGGAATCGTCTGCGCCATCAATGGCAACTTCGTCGGCGGCAAGTCTCAAGAGATTGTGGTCGCCCGAGGTAAGAACCTCGACCTTCTCCGCCCTGACGAAGCTGGCAAGATTCAGACGCTTCACTCCGTCGAGGTCTTTGGAGCCATCCGTTGCCTCGCTCACTTCCGTCTGACCGGCTCCCAGAAGGACTACGTCGTCGTCGGCTCCGATTCCGGCCGCATCGTCATCATGGAGTACCACAAGGAGAAGAATTGCTTTCATAAACTCTACCAGGAGACCTTCGGCAAGTCAGGTTGCCGCCGCATCGTTCCTGGTCAGTACCTAGCCGTCGACCCCAAGGGCCGGGCCGTCATGATCGCTGCTTGCGAGAAGCAGAAGCTCGTTTACGTTCTCAACCGTGACACTGCTGCCCGCCTTACCATTTCCTCCCCCCTTGAGGCCCACAAGTCCCACACCATCACCTACTCCATCACTGGAGTGGATTGCGGATTCGATAACCCAATCTTCGCTGCCATCGAGCTTGATTATTCTGAGGCTGACCAGGACTCTACCGGCCAGGCTGCTGCCGAAGCCCAGAAGCACCTTACCTTCTATGAGCTTGACCTCGGCCTCAATCATGTCTCACGTAAATGGTCCGAGCCCATTGATAATGGAGCTAATCTTCTCGTTACTGTTCCTGGCGGAGATGATGGTCCGAGCGGTGTTCTTGTCTGTGCCGAGAATTTTGTCATCTACAAAAACCAGGGCCACGCTGATATCCGTTCTGTCATTCCCCGTCGTGCCGACCTACCGGCAGAGCGTGGTGTCCTCATTGTTTCTGCAGCCACCCACCGCCAAAAGTCCATGTTTTTCTTCCTCCTACAAACTGAATATGGTGACATCTTCAAGGTAACTCTAGAGCATAAACGGGAGGAGCAGGATCGTGTACATGTCACTGAGCTCAAGATCAAGTACTTCGACACGATACCAGTCACTTCGGCCATGTGTGTCCTCAAGACTGGATTCTTGTTTGCAGCTTCAGAGCTTGGAAATCATGCACTATATCAGTTCCAGGCTATTGGTGATGGGGATGATGTGGAGGCATCATCAGCTACACTGATGGAAACTGAAGAAGGGTTCCAGCCAGTGTTCTTCCAGCCCCGGGGACTGAAGAATCTTGTCAGGATCGATCATATTGCAAGCCTTATGCCTATTATGGACATGAAGGTAATGAACCTTTTCGAAGAGGAGACGCCTCAGATATTCACACTATGTGGAAGAGGACCTAGGTCATCCCTTCGGATATTGAGGCCGGGGCTGGCTATTAGTGAGATGGCTGTATCTCAACTACCAGGTGTTCCCAATGCAGTGTGGACGGTGAAGAAGAATGTTAGTGATGAGTTTGATGCATATATTGTTGTCTCATTCCCAAGTGGCACGCTTGTTCTGTCAATTGGAGAGACTGTTGAGGAAGTTAGTGATAGTGGGTTTCTGGATACTACCCCTTCTCTTGCAGTTTCTTTACTGGGTGATGATTCACTGATGCAGGTTCATCCAAATGGAATCAGGCATATCAGAGAAGATGGGCGTATTAATGAGTGGAAGACACCTGGAAAGAAGACTATCGTGAAGGTTGGCTCAAACAGGCTTCAGGTTGTGGTAGCTTTGAGTGGAGGAGAGCTCATCTATTTTGAGATGGACATGACTGGCCAACTGATGGAGGTGGAGAAACATGAAATGCCTGGTGATGTGGCTTGCTTGGATATTGCCCCGGTTCCTGAGGGAAAGCAGAGATCCCGTTTCCTTGCAGTGGGTTCATATGACAACACAATACGGATACTTTCTTTGGATCCTGATGACTGTATGCAGGTCCTGAGCGTTCAAAGTGTCTCTTCTCCTCCTGAATCTCTCCTCTTACTTGAAGTGCAAGCATCTACTGGGGGTGAGGATGGGGCTGATCACCCTGCCAGTGTTTTCCTCAATGCTGGTTTGCAAAATGGTGTTCTCTTTAGAACTGTGGTGGATATGGTCACCGGTCAGCTTTCTGATACTCGATCTCGTTTCTTGGGTTTGAGAGCCCCCAAGCTCTTTAAAGCAATAGTTAGGGGCAGGCAAGCAATGCTTTGTTTGTCAAGTCGGCCTTGGCTTGGTTACATACACCAGGGCCATTTCTTGCTCACTCCACTTTCCTATGAAACACTTGAATTTGCTGCTGCTTTTTCTTCAGATCAGTGTGCAGAAGGTGTAGTTGCGGTTGCTGGGGATGCTTTGCGAATTTTTACTATTGAACGGCTTGGGGAAACATTTAATGAGACAGTCATCCCATTACGATATACACCAAGGAAGTTTGTATTGCAGCCCAAGCGGAAGTTTTTGATTATCCTTGAGAGTGATCAAGGAGCCTTCACTGCAGAAGAACGAGAGGCTGCAAGGAAAGAGTGTTTGGAAGCTGCTGGGATTGGTGAGAACGGAAATGCAAATAATGGGGACCAGATGGAGAATGGTGGAGGTGGTGCTGATGATGAGGATAAGGAGGATCCTCTTTCTGATGAACAGTATGGATATCCAAAGGCTGAGTCAGACAAGTGGGTATCTTGTATTCGAGTTCTTGATTCAAAGACTGGTAACACAACATGCTTGTTGGAGCTACAAGATAATGAGGCTGCCTTTAGTGCATGTACCGTGAACTTTCATGATAAGGAATATGGAACTTTACTGGCTGTCGGTACTGCCAAGGGATTGCAATTTTGGCCAAAGAGGTCTTTTGCTGCAGGTTATATTCATATTTATAGGTTCATTGATGAAGGAAAGTCTCTAGAACTGGTACATAAAACTCAAGTGGATGGAGTTCCTCTGGCTTTGTGCCAGTTTCAAGGTAGACTGCTTGCAGGTATTGGCTCAGTGCTTAGGCTTTATGATCTGGGAAAAAGAAGATTATTAAGGAAATGCGAAAACAAGCTCTTCCCGAATATGATTATGTCAATTCACACATACCGTGATAGGATTTATGTTGGCGATATTCAAGAGGTATGCTTTTGATGTGCTTCGACATATTGGAATTGTCACAAAGATGCTCCGACTAAGAAAATTTGAGCACATTTTACGAGTGTTACTTGACTGGTTACTGAATTTGGGTTTAAGTTTGTAAATGAATTATGAAAAGTATTCATCTCAGTAAATCTTTAAGTTTCCAGATTGTAAATCAGTTTTGCTTTGTTGAAAGCAAGTTCTTTTACATCAGAATGTCCTATTAAGTAATGTAAAAACATTTACAACTGTTCAACGGAGTCCAGTTGTTTTCAGTAAGGCTAACCATGATGATTTGTTGTCTGTTATGCATTCCAAATTTACTGTTAGCTTACTATTATTTGTATACTTAAATTATACCATGTCATCAATGTGAATCATTTTGACCTGAAATTTGTTGTTCAAGTGATGCCACTTTATTTATAAAAGCATTCATCTTTTACCTTTATATCTAATGTTGTTGTTTGGCATGACAAAGACGGGAAATTAGGGGTTTTGGGTATTTACTTTCTGTTGCTTCCATTAAGAATTTAATCCTCCTTGAATGTTAACCAACGTTTTTTTTTCTAATGATTTTGCAGTCTTTTCATTATTGCAAGTATAGGCGGGATGAAAATCAGCTGTATATATTTGCAGATGATAGTGTTCCCAGGTGGCTTACAGCATCGCATCATGTTGATTTTGACACAATGGCTGGGGCAGACAAGTTTGGGAATGTTTACTTTGTACGCCTACCCCAGGATGTTTCAGATGAGATAGAAGAAGATCCAACTGGTGGTAAGATAAAGTGGGAGCAAGGGAAGCTGAATGGTGCTCCCAACAAGGTGGAAGAAATAGTTCAGTTCCATGTTGGTGATGTTGTCACTTGTCTTCAGAAGGCCTCTCTCATACCTGGAGGAGGTGAATGCATCATATATGGCACTGTGATGGGCAGTTTAGGGGCATTGCTCGCATTTACTTCGAGGGAAGATGTTGATTTCTTTTCTCATTTGGAGATGCACATGAGGCAAGAGCATCCACCTTTATGTGGAAGAGATCATATGGCCTATAGATCTGCCTATTTTCCTGTCAAGGTATATACCTTTTTTTGTTATTTCTTTAGTTTTTTTTGTTAGTATGACAAATCGCTTTATGTTTTCAAGTCTTTTGTTTTACTTAAATTAAGAATTATGAGTGGGAAAAAGAGATTAAAATTAACATACTGCTGGAAGTAGAAAAAATTTAAGCAGATTGTGATTTGATCTCTTTATCAACCAGTTAGGTCTGTTGACTATTGGATCAAGAGACTTTTCTGAATTTCTAGCTTTTGATTGCTTAGTTCAATATAGCCATTTAAATCTATTTAGTGTCTGCAAATAGACATAATTTCTGCTCCCCGAGTCCTGCATTGTATTTCATATCGAAATGCGATCTGGCAGAAAACATATATAAACTGATAATTGGCAGAAACGAAGCACCAGTTACTTTTAGAGATTTTTCGGAACATGAGTTACTAAATTATCGAAGTTTCTAAACTTAAGGGTAATTAATTGTCAACTTTACATTTCAAAAGTTATCAACTTTATATTTCTCTGGAATACAATGACTAGAGATACTCCATGTCATTTTTTGGAGGAGTTTTACATACTTGTCAGAAGAATCATTTTAATCTATATGTTACACACCTAAAGCTCAGTATTTACAGCCAAGCATATTGTGACTTGATGTTATGCCTAGCACATCGTAGTTTAGTTCTGTGATCTCAGTTAAAATCAGAATATTTTGTTTATGAAGACGATGAAGATTGAGAAAATTTTAATATTCTTTCAAAATAGAAACAATGGCAGAAAAGACCTAAAGTGGATAATTGATAGCTGTGTTGGGAATAGAACTCTTCACTTGGCAACACAAATCCAAAAAACTTCTCACACAATGCAGTGAAAAACTTGATCGGAAACCAAAGAGGTACGAGAAAATCCAATATGAAGAAAGAAAACAAAATAATCAAGAACACATCAGATTTACATGCAAAACCCAAATTGAGGAAAAACTAGAGCCATATTAGAGAAAATTTTCATTACTTTTCAAAGATCTCAGGAGAGAATATAAGAATTCAAAATCCCACTCGCAAGCCCTAGAATAGCCCACAATGATCAAAATCATATTTTTGGGGTTGGACGTACGATATTTATTGGAAAATGTTTATAGTGAAGATTGATAGTGTTTCTCATTCTGTTTTCTTTTGTTATTTCGGTGTCATCTCTGTTAAGTCTACTAGTTTCCCATTTCATAGCTGCTTTTCTTGTCTCTTAGTTGCAAATTCCTTCTCTGTGGTTTCAATCTCTTGTCTAATTGCTAAATATAATCTCATTTCTGCATATTCTACTGTCCTATGTTTAGTTGAAACCATGGATTCAAATTAAAATGGTTGTATAAGGTTGGATTAATCCAATCGAGAAAAGTGATAGAAACCTGCATCTTACATAAGAATTTACTGGTTTTCATGGCACTATAAATTTAAAATTCAGGAATCTTATAAGATAGATTTGCAAATCTGAAGCATAATTGAAGGAATTTAGCTTAATCCTCCTCATTGTTAAGTAAACTCATGTATTTGCATAATGTTTGATTATTTTGCTTACAGCATGTGGTCGAGTTTATACGAGTCTCATCTAGGTTAGGTCTTGATCTAGTTGTTGCTTACTAAAACTTAAAAGTTGTCATTTTTAGCTGCAGATGCATGAATTTTATGAAACTGAAACCCCACTTTCAAATTTACATTTTTTTTCCTGTTACTTGTTTTGCATTTATAGCTACTTTAGTTCCTAAGCTAATAGCTACTTTAGTTCCTAAGCTAAGTCCTCTGAGTTTAATTCTCTTGAGCAGTCCCAACCTAGTCCCAACACTACATCACAATGCCATCTCAATAATGTCTTTAAGATACTTGAACAACTACTTGACATCTTCCCAATTCTCCAAACATGGATCTATCATAATTCTGCTCGTAACTCCTCCCACGGCACAGGCAATGTTTGATCTTGTGCACACTAAGTTTTCTTTGACAGATACACGAAAATCTTCCAGTTGCACTATATAAATGTCTCCAAAACACCATGGAGAAATGCAATTCTCACACTAAACTGCTTCGGATATAAGTCTTTCGAAGTAATAATACTCAACATAGCTATGAGGTAGTGTGAACATGATGAAAATACTCGGTATAACTATTCTCTATGTAGAAATCTTTTAACATCCTGCTTTTGTATGCATTACCATTGTTTTATTCGAGGCACTTGATCTTCAGACTACTTTCATTCTGTACCTCGGTCTTCTTCTTCCGTGTAAAGTTATCAATGAAAGTCATATTGTAGTAAGAACCTCCAAGAGATTGTACTAAAACTGGTCCCCAAATGTCTTTATGAATTAACTCTAACTTGTCAGTATGTAGTTCATCTATAGTTCTAGCAAAGTAAACCCTTTTCTGCTTACCCTAAATATTGTCTTCGTCAAGACCTACCATGGATTTTAGTTTGGGCAGGTAACCTCGCAATGCCATCAATTGCATTCTCTTCTTGCTCATATAGCTAAGCCTGGAACGCCACAACTCTTAGCTCTATTTTGTGCTAACAACATCAATATTACCCTTACTTACATCGGTCATGTACAGTGTGTCTCACTTTGTCCTCTCATCGTAACCATAGCACTTTTAACGATTCTCCAAGAGCTAGCTATCCCCAAATATAGTCCTATAGCCTGCGTTATCTAATTGATCAATCGAAATCAAATTTCTTTTGAACCCAAGCATATACCTGGCAAATTCCAAAGCGATCTGATCCATATTTGAATTTGCACGTCTGTTGGTAATACCTTAAGTGAAATCTGACTACTTGTTCACCATGCGCAGGATGTAATTGATGGAGATCTCTGCGAGCAATTCCCAACCCTTCCTCCTGATATGCAGAGAAAGATAGCTGATGAACTGGACAGAACTCCAGGAGAGATATTGAAGAAACTGGAGGACATCAGAAATAAAATAATATAAGCTGTAACTCATGAGTGGTTGCCTAGATTCAAAATCTAGGCACTAGGTTCCCCTGATGCATACCATTCCCACCTTTGTATTTTTTTTGCCTTTCTAAAAATTTACATCAATTCTGTAATATCGTTAGTTTCATGCTGTGTTTTAACAATTATTAAATTAGTTATCAATCATAACATAGCACTTGATGTTCTTTTAAGTTGTCAAGATAAATAACAAAGTCAAAAATATTTTCTAAATAAAATTTTGGAGGTTGCATTTTAAGAAGGTTAAGAAGGGCAAAAGATAACTTACTCTTGGATTCCAGGTTTTTTTTTTTGTTATTTTTTTTAATGCAGATCCTTATTCTTCTAATGATTTTTTAGTTTTAATGTAGATCCATATTATGATGTCGATACGCATAATAGAAAGCAAGACAATGCTCAATTAAGGTTCAACATTATTGCAATGATAATAGAAAAACTAAACAAATTTGTTAAATTTTATTAGTGGGATTTATTATTATCAAACTAACATACTCATATTTCACGTTTCAATTGCATGAGATTCTTTTTATTATTTTTTAAAGATTTTTTTATTATTCTTATTTAATGTGTTAGTGGTACTCATTTTCTCTAAGTTTGTCACAACCATCCTACCATTGGAACCGGACTGGAGGGACTAAACTGGACCGATTGGACGACGTGGGTGATAGCAAGAGGGGAGATTATGAGGATGGATGCTTTCGAATGGATGCCTGACCACAGCTCGGAAGTCATCTTTATATACACGATAAAGCTAGCTAATAATGTAGTGCTTTATTATTTGTACAGCCACAGTATTATCACTTATTGCTATAGTACTGACCACTTGCTGTGTATTACTGCTTTGGATGTATATGATTACCATCAATTTTCTTTATTCGCTCAAGCTTGAGGTCTTTAATCAGATTATAGAGAGATATTATCGGGTGTTGAGGAGAACTCGATTTTTTTTCTCTGGAGTAATTCTGTTGTTTTTGGTCCCCAGCAGATTTCGAAATCATTTTCGCCTTGATATACTTCAATTATATGATCTTGATCATATATCATAATTCGTCCATTACAAATGTACCGATATTGATGTCTTTCTTGGTGAACTGATAATAATTCGGATAAATTCGCCTTTTGTTCATAATCCCAAGAGTAACCAAAAAATTCTTTTGTGACTGATATTCCTCGGGTTTGTTGTCGAAATAATTTTCAGATCTGATAAGCTGGATATACTAAATGTTCATGTGGTTTGACGAATATTGATATAATTTCAAACTTCAATATTCTTTCATAGAACTCAGTAGTAGATATTAGTGTCTTTACTATCTGCGAAAAATTCTTCCATTCATCGTAATGATGTGTATCGATTATAACTCTTCGAACAATTCCTAATTCAATTTGTTGTTCCATATTGGGTTCAAATGCGACAAACATCCTTTGTCGCCCATCTGATAGAGTAATTAATTATTTTTTCAGTAAGTATGGCAGAGCTTTATCTTCATATATAATATCCAAAATTCATGTTTGAAGATCTTCTGGTAGTAGTGTCTTCACCTTCTTCAAACATTCTTTTCGTTTGGTCCTTTTCATGTGAGGAGAGTTGATATTTTTGTACTTATATATTACTTTCAATATAGGATATAATTCTTCGTATTATTGTGAATGAAAGTCTTCACATTTCTGAAGCAAATATTTAGAAAATTCTTCTTCATGCTGGACCTTCTGCGTCATATTATTTAGAGAGATTTTCATATTGTAAATATGAGAAATAATTTTTCAAATATTATATAAGAGAGAGGTATTATGTTGTAGGCCTCTGATTAATTTCCAGAGACTATTAATAATATTATATTTCTTGGGAGACATCGGAATAATTGACTTATAATTACTGGTAGTTCTTATCAGTGCTGATATTGCTTGTTGATTATATTTATCTATGCAATCAATATTTATTTTGTCTTCTCAAAATATGATATCTCGTTTATAGATTCTCGGCGAGGATGTACCATATATTTTCTGAGATGCAATATGAGAAGTCAAGTTTTTGTCTTTTCATGGATTCACCATAGTCCTGCAATTATAGATTTTCTCTGGAAAGAAAATTAGCAAGAATATTAGTAAAATCAGGATTAAATAAGATATCAATGCTATATTCATCTAATTGTAATAACCATCGTATTCGTCAACTATTGTTATCGTATTTTTTATTTTTAATATAATGATATAATACTTTATTATCTGTGATTATATGAAACTTAATGGGTAATAGCCAAAATTTAAAATACTTGACAGGTTTCAGAATTGCTATAAATTCCTTTTCATAGGTGGAATAATTTATTTCTGGTTTTGTTAATTTATTTGAAGTATATCCTACGACATCTTTTAATGAGGTGACTAATACGTCAGCCCAATAAAGATTACTGGCATTTGTATAGAGTATTAATTTATCTTCTAGTTTTGGAATGATTGTTTTAGGTATTTTGTTAATTAGTATTTTTAAATATTTGATTTCTCATTTTTTGGATTCATTT
Source organism: Apostasia shenzhenica (assembly GCA_002786265.1). Classification (NCBI taxonomy): domain Eukaryota; kingdom Viridiplantae; phylum Streptophyta; class Magnoliopsida; order Asparagales; family Orchidaceae; genus Apostasia; species Apostasia shenzhenica. The sequence goes on along the minus strand of KZ451932.1, from coordinate 3,168,869 downwards.
AATTGTATTTTAATTTTATCAGTTTCCCATCGAGAGATTGTTTTTGCTTTATTTCTTTTATGTTGTCTATTAATTTCAATAAGTTTTTCTTGTAAATTTTTAGAATATCACTTAATCTGGGTAAGTATTTTCTACTATACTTTAATATACCAAGAAAACTTTGTAGTTATTTTAGAGTTTCAAAAGTACTGGGAATTTTTTAATTTTAGTTATAATATATTCTTGTAGTGATATTTTTCCTTGATTTATAATTTTGCCCAAGTATTCAATTTTTTGTTTACATAATTCTATTTTATTTTTTTCAAGAATAATACTATGTTTTATGAATAATTGTTTAGTTATTTCTAGATATTGAAGGTAATCTTCATATGTGAAAGAAAAAATAAGTATATCATATATATATATATATATATACTAGAATAAATTTATTTATGAAGAAAATATTGAATTCATACATTTTTGAAAGATTTGTAGTGCATTTTTTAATTCAAATGGTATTACTTGCCATTGTAAATGTTCAAATGGCATTGAGAAAGCTGTTAATTCTTTAGATTTTTTATCTTTAATTTTTATTTGTCAAAATCCTGATTTGGCATCGAATTTACTAAACTATTTTGCTCCACTGACAATTTTTATGATGTTTTCTGTATTTGGAACAAAACATCCATCAAATTTACGTTTGTCCTTTAATTTTTTATAATTTATGATCATTCTAGTTTTTTCTTGTTTTTCTTCAACGTAATCCCATACCATGAAAGCGAGTGAAGAATGAGTGCTATGAGAGTTTTCTATTAGGCTAAGTTATTTTAATTTTGGAAGTTATTTTTTAAAATTTTTAGTATCTTGTAGAGAATATACTAATGATTTTACTCTTATGATTTTTTTATAGTCTAGAGTTTCTAGTTCGCAGAATCTTGAACTTCGATTAAAATGTAATAATGAGTTTTCAGAGAATAATTCTTTTAAAGAAATCTAAATATTTAATTTTATAATTTTCAATTAAGAATAAATGGTGGGGACACAGATCAGCATCGAATCAGATGGTTAGGATGATGTCATGTGCTGAATCAAAATTCAAATTCAAATTAATTAGAGCTATTAGAGATTTTCATATTAGCTTTATTTAAATTTGATTTGATTTGATTCAGAGTATATCTGGAAGATTTGAAGACTCACCACATTTGGAGCTGATTTTTTCTCAAAGCCTAGATCCGGGTTAAGGGGTAGATATTTCGATGAAGGAAAGGGTAGGGTTAGCCTTTGGAGAGAATCCTCAGAATAGCCTAGTTATCCACTTTATAAATAAAAAAAAACTTTTCCTTACTTTAGCTCAACCCTCCCTTGCGCCTGCCAGCACGTGCGCCGCACTCGCATGCCCGTGCGCCGCCTCCGCCTGCCAGCGTGCCTGCCGGCGCGCCCACCTGCTCGCACCCGCGCACCGTTTAGCGCGTCGCCCTCTCAGTTAATCAGTCAGTGGCTCTTCTCCGATTCAACTCACTGGTAGATTCTTTTCTGAACTTCATTAAGCTGAATATTTGATTTCAATAAATTATTCGCTCAACTTGAATTATTTATTTGGCTCTAATTGTGTGACCCGATAATTCCTTATGTGTTAATTACTGTTGGATGTAACGGTGAGACGTCTGTCCTAAATTTCTGAAACTCGGATCTGATTTATTGAATTTAAATTAACGCCTAATCTAAATTGATAAATTCTTATTTATTATACGATCCAATTTAATTTAATTTAAAAATATCTTAGTTTACGAGATTCAAAATCTTATTTACCATATAATTTATCTAGAAAATATTTTTCTCTTAATTAAAATAATTTGCCAATGCTAAATATTAATATAAATTATCATTGGCATCTATTTTCCGTCCCGTATCAATAAAACTTCTGGTTTGTAGTTTATTTTAATGAGTTTTAAATGGTTAAAGATTTTAGGTATTTTAATTAGGTTTTATTCTATAGTAAATATGTGATAGATTTTATATATAGTTATAGGTAAATACTGGTTTAATACGTCCATTTCTATAATCATATCACATGAAAAGTCTTGACAGATATATATAATGGAAAAATAATAATTCAATGTAATTATATTCGACTTGAACTTTTAATGTTATATTTTTAACATATTTTAATGTATTCATAATACTATTTATTCCTGTAAAAGAAATATTTTCTTCTAATTGTTTAGAGAATTCATTAACCCAAAATTGTTCATTAATTATACTTCTAGTTGCTCTAGTATCTACTAAGGCATAAATATGAAAAGATTTATATTCTGGGAATTCTATTTTGATACAAATTTTATTTAAATGTTGGTTTACTTCATGAAGATTCATAAGGAAGTTTTGTAATTGGGAATATTAATAGATCGAATAGTTTATAATTTTTTCTTATTCTAATCATAGTATTTTGTTCATTATTTTTTATTACGACTTTAATTTCACCTTCATAATCTGATCTTATTAATCCTTCTATAATAGACATATCGTGATTAAATAACCATCTATTTTTTCCTTTTATAATTCCATATATCCTGTACAGATTTTCGCACTAATTCTTGTTCGTATTCGTGCAAATTCATTTGATTGTATTAGAATATCTACATATGAATAGAATTCATATCCGATTTCTATTTCTGTTGGATATTTTGCATCTCTTTCCTTTTTTATGAAAATATATTGTATGTTTATTATCTTCAGTTTTATCATTGGTTAATACATTTATGGTATGTAAATTATATTTTTAGCTCTTTTAATGTGTATTATTTATTATTTAATTTTTAACTGAATTGTTTTATAATTAATTTGCAAGGGATAATATTTTTGTAATATATCTTGTCCTTTCAACACGTCAAATATATACTTCTTTCATCGCTATAAATGGTTTCAAATTCTATGGCATGTAATTCGTTATGAGTATTTATAATCATTAAACTATCTATGTTTGCTTTATATATAAATTCATGGATTTATTTATCAAATGTATAATATCTTTTCTTCTCTGCTTTTTTTATATTATTTTCTATTAATTTTGATTTTATATAGGATAAGAATGCTCCTGTGTTTAAGTGTTATGATTTTATTATTAAAATTAATTAAGACTTGTATTATACTTAAGTCTAATTTTACATTATTTGTTCGTAAATTAGAGCTAGAGCTAGGTAGATCGATATCATCTTGATTTAAGTTTTTTATTTGTAGTTTTTTATTTGCTATATTCATAGAATCTGTTCTTTATAATGGTCTATTATCTCTTATAGACAATCTTCCTTCATTTATTTAAAGTTGTTTTATTGGAGGTTTTCTATTATGTGATTTTTTTCTGATTTCTTCTAAATTAATATTGCATTCTATAGAAAGTTGTATATCTTTATTTGTTAATTGTCTAAAATATATAATTTCAGAATATTGATTATGTAGATTATCTAATCTAATGTCGGAAGGTATATGTTTGATTTCTATATTGTTGATTTCTGAAAAATGTCCTAATAAATGTCAGGTAAAGGTTAAAGGTTTAAAAAAAGATTTTCTGTTTTTTCTAATTTATAATCTAGCATGAGATTTGAAGTCATTTTGAAATAGGTTTTGAAATAGTGTTAGATCTGTGTTAAACTTTTAAGTCTAAAGGTTATAAGCATCCGTATAGATTAATATGTTGACAATAGATTTGCTTGGTACTTAAGACTGATGTTCTTACCTAATCTTTACAGGATTGTCTTAAAAATACTCCATTAACGACAACTTCTGGCCTAGAAGGAGATTACAGACAAAATTACGGGAAACCAACTGGACTCCAACTGGGCTGGACTGACTGGACTGGATTGGAGGCTGGACTGGACTGGAGAACCAACTAAACTAGACCAAGTGGACGACGTGGGTGATAGCAAGAGGGGAGATTATGAGGATGGATGCTTTCGAATGGATACCTGACCACAACCCGGAGGTCATCCTTATATACACGATAAAACTAGCTAATAATGTGTGCTCTATTATTTGTACAGTCATAGTATTGTCACTTATTGCTACAGCAGTACAGTGCTTCATTATTTGTACAGTCACAGTATTGTCACTTATTGCTACAGTACGGGCCACTTACTGTGTATTATTGCTTTGGATGCGTATGATTACCAATTAGATGATCTACATAATCAATATTCTGAAATTATATATCCTAGACAATTAACAAATAAAGATATACAACTTCCTATAGAATGGAATATTATTTTAGAAAAAATCAGAAAAAATTACACAATAGAAAAACTTCCAATAAAACAACTTCAAATAAAAGTGGTGGTAATCATACGCATCCAAAGCAATAATACACAGCAAGTGACCCGTACTGTAGCAATAAGTGACAATACTATGACTGTACAAATAATGGAGCATTGTACTACTGTAGCAATAAGTGACAATAATGAAGTACTGTACAAATAAATGAAGCACTACATTATTAACTAGATTTATCATGTATATAAGGATGACCTCCGAGCTGTGGTCAGGCATCCATTCGAAAGCATCCTTCCTCATAATCTCCCCTCTTGCTATCACCCACGTCGTCCAGTCGGTCCAGTTTAGTCGGTCCTCCAGTCCAGTCCAGCCTCCAGTCCAGTCGGTCCAGTTGGAGTCTGGACTCCAACTGGACTGGACCGACTGGACTGGAGGACCGATTAAACTGGACCGACTGGACGACGTAGGTGATAGCAAGACGAGAGATTATGAGGATTGATGCTTTCGAATAGATGCCTGACCACATCTTTTTATTATTTTTTGAAGATTTTTTTATTATTCTTATTTAATGTGTTAGTGGTGCTCATTTTCTCTAAGTTTGTCACAACCATCCTACCATTGGAATTGTACAAATACCATTTGATTTATTTTCTAATATTTCACAGAATTAAAAAAAAGTCATGTATCATGTAAGAAACAAATTGAATGCACGATTTCAATAATGCATTTCGTGTATATAATATTTCTTTTTGTTCCTTTTAGATCTTCTGTCATAGTTGTATAGAATCAAGAATGCAAAGCAGCTTTTTAAACAAATCTTTGAGCATTCGATCTAATCTTAAATAATATAGTCAGAATTACTTCACTCGTAGGCGAAAATAATCCACTCCTAAAAAGAAGACATTTGATTTGAGATCTTTAGAGAATGGAATCTGCTTCAGAGATTGAATCAGTTTTTGATGATAGAACCGCTAGAGACAAGAAACAAAACTTTGCAGTTGCCACTGCTTATATAAGATTTCATTTTGATACAAGATGCCCAAAATAAGTGGGACTAAGTGAAAGAATTACAACAAGGAATTACAAATCAAAACCTTCACTTATGCTAAACCTGTTTCATTAGAAAAAACACAAATACAAAGTTAAAACTACAGCAAAGAAGAAAAAAAATGTAATTAACAAACTGCCTACAACTACATAATCCTCTGTTAATCTCATTCTGAACCCAAGATGGAATCGCAGTCTTGTTCTTGTTTCGATATGTCATCTTTCAACAAACATTTAGTAGCCCGAGAGAACAAATCAGTGGAGGAAGTCGCAAGGCCATCAAAAGACAGCTACATTTTGTTCAAGCTTAAGAACAAATGCAAGTTTCACGTGGTTATTCAGAACGAGGTAGCAGGAACAAGAATCCTGAATTTTCACGGATGAGTGGCGGTGGGTCAATGTCAGAAATGTCAATCTGTTCCATTGATTTTGATATGTCGTCCACTGAAAATGGAATGCTGCACATTTGACGTAACTTTGTGAGCAACCAAAATAATCACGAAAAAATGAAAAGAAAAAGCCAGGTGACAGGCAAAGGGCCTGGGATTATGTAACCTAGAGTCATCATCCAGCAAGAATGAGTTGCTCACAGCATTGTTTGAATCTTCAGTCATCAGCACTCTCATATTCGATATAACCTAGTTGAAAATCAAAAGATCCTTATTAAGACTGAGTTGTAGAAATCAGATAATCAGGTAGTGACAAAAATGATGTTGATTACTTACATCTGAAGACACGCTATGCGTGCCATACTTGTCATCCCAGTACATGGTACTGATCCGATATAGCTGCTGTATGCTGAGCATCTGCGAAAACAGTATAGCTGGTTGGATTTCAAGAAAGCTTGAATGCAGATAAGGCACTAGTCCTCTTTGAAAGGATTCACTTACTGGGCAAAGATCATGGCTTATTTCATCCAATGTCTTCTTAGGCTTTTGATGAATGACCTGAAGAGAGGAAATGGTGAGAACCAATCCTCCAAACTCACGAGGGAGAAAAAAATGAACAGGAGACTACATTCAGGTGATTTTCAAGATGGCTGACCAAATATTACGATGCAAATTAGTTGATTGCACGCACAAATACAATTACCAACTCAGCTTGAGAAAAATGAGCTATAGTGTGGTGTTCTCCTAGCTCAGTAGAGAAGGAGCTTGCCTGAGAACTAGAAGGTCTCAGGTTCGAACCACACTATCATCACAATTTCTAAGTGAGGTTGGGAAAAATTATGGTGTCAAGGTAAAAAAAAAAAAAAAGGAGATAGCCTGAAACAGGCTTGCAATGTCCTATACTTGGTAACAGTGATAGTAGTTTATGAATCTTACCAGGAATCCAATGGCCTGTCTAATGTGCTTTAGCTCATCCCATGCAGAACCTGCATACTGCAATCCGAACGTAAAGATAACAACAGGAAAAACATCCCATCAACCCTAGAACACTTTTTGAATGGTTCAGTTCATGAGTTAATGTCAGAACAGGTAAAAATAAGGGTGGGGGAATAAGGGGGCAGGCATATCAGATTCATGTTCTCAGTTTGAATGATAAAGATAAACACAGAAACTCGTAGCAATAGCAAGAGAACTAACAACTTGTGGAAACCAAAAATTTGTGGACAGAGGTTAAGGTCATGTTTGGTTCATTCTATTATAACAATGTTTGTTTTGAAATGTAAAATCTTATGCATGGTTTAATTTTAATTGAACTTCAATGTCTTTCAAATGTCATTTATCCATTATTCAATGCTTCTGTAATGCAACCAAATTAGATTCCTTTCAAAAAGCAAAAGGTTTTCTCGTATGCCATAACAGACTCAACTTAATTACATACAAAATATTCAAGACTTATAAATTACATATGCGACACCAAAAAATTAACAAATTTCAATGTAATATTCTTGTAAAAAATTTGCAAGTTAAAAGGAATATTTCATTAACTTTAATGTATTTCTCTTTTAATCTTCAAGCTTATATACAAGATGGCATGTTTGTAATTTTTAATGGGTTAATTTAGCTCAATTAGAGTTAATTACGTACTAAAATAGAAAAACTAGTGAGACGTACTTCATCAGTAGCTTTATAACACCAATGCTCTAATTCAGCCAGTCCTGCTTTGACATATTCTCCATTACTGAATGAGCAGCACTCTCTCCGCAATAGAAGACTGTAGAAAGAGGAATTGATATTGTAACTAAGCCCTTACAAAGATATAATGCAAAGCATTCAAACACTTAAGGGACTAAACCTGTTAAATAGTTGGACATTGATGAAGGAAAATATCTGCGTGAACACTTTTCTAACTAAAAAAGGGGGAACCTGAGCCCAAAAAAAAAAATCCAATTGAGTCTATTCTATGTACAACATATTTCTGAACTAACAAAATGAAATTAAGATGGCTGTGTGAAGATCAACATGCTAATTGATCAGAAGCTTTGACCAGCATAAAACAAAAGTATTATGCTTTTCACTGCGTGGCAGCAAGGAAGTTAGCTGCCTGTAAAGCTAAAAAAGTGCATACTAACATGGTTTGCTTTCAATGTATTTAAGAAGTTCCCAAGGCTCTTGACTATCCCTTGCCAATGTGCAATAGGAGCTGGTTGCGTTGAACCATTTCCTTGTGGACGAATGGAACCTTTGACTAGACTAGCCCTTGACGTTCTTGGTGCCTGCATTAACAACAAAAGTCCGATAAATAAGATGTGCCAAGGATCTGCTTTTAAGGCTCTGTTTGGCAATGAGCTAAAATTCATGGCTAAAATTAGCCATGACCAAAATCTTAAATTTATTTTAAAAAAACTTAAAAAATTATTTTATATTTCATCTTACACCAATTCCAACATTAAACAATCACTTTATTTCACGTCCAACACAATTCTCAATAAATAAATTAACTTTACTTCACATCCTACACAATTTTTAATAGAACCAACTTACTTTATTTCACATCATACACATTTTTCAAAAATGACTAAAAATTTCAACTAAATCTTCTTTTTTTTCTTATTACCAAACAGAAGAATAAGAGTAGTTTTAGTTTGCTGAGGAAATGAAAACACAAATAACACTATAATTAGCACATAATTTAACTGAGTAATCAAAATGGTTTTATTAGGAACAAGTACCTGAATGCATAAACCAAGCAAAGGAGAGATCTCTTTTTTCAAATTATCTCGAATCATACCATAAATTTTCTCAACATATGCAGTAAGTTGCTGCTTAAATAGCAAAGCAGGGTACTTTGCTTCCACTTGGCGCAAAGTATCCACTCCAACCAAACCTCCGTTGGCAAAAGAAAGATTCACACCTTGAGGGGTTCCCCTAAAACTCTGAAGAGAATATAGAAGAAAATAAGAGTGATGTAAGAAGTAAACTAGTAAATGTGTTTGTAGTCGCATAGATGAATTTAAAAACAAAAAATCAAATTAAATCATACTTGAGTCATTCTACCAAATAAAGTGGCAGACGAAGAACGACGACGTTGTGGAGCCATACCAGCTGCACCACTTGCTTTTAATGTTCGTTGTAATAGTAACAACAAAGTTGAAGCATTGGAAAGCCAATAAGCCAAAACACCATTGTTGTCCTGGGTCTTAAGGTGCAAAATTAAAAAAAGGGCAGGAATGAGGACTACACATTCTTAACAGAACAACATAAGGGAAATACATGTTATACACCACCAAACCTCAATAGCATGACCAATTGTCTGAATAATACGATCAAAAACACTCGTGCGTTCAACTTCAAATGATCTCCATTGGAGAAGGCACTTGTATATGATGCAAGCAGCAACAGGCCTGCTCCCTGAGAACCCCAGGTGCTGTGCAATACATCTGATCAACAGTTCTTGGTTTTCCTGAGAAAATATTAAAACATTTGCAAATGTATATCCAAAATTGATCATAGCATTGGACAGCCTAATCACAAAAATGAAGAATGATAGAGTGGTTGAAGTCACCTGTTGTTTCTCATTCAGTGATCTCTGTGGTTTGTCCTCTACCTCAGAAAGATCCTTCAGAGTTGATGGGGAAATATGTGCATCCTAAATGTTACAGTTAAATATACTCACTAGGTATCCCATTAACTACAGTAGTAATGAGATAATCAACCAAACTCTTACTGCAGTAGTCTTTGGGTCAATGATAAGATGACCGCTGTCTGAACTTCTCTACATTCAACAAAATGACGCCTTGTTAAGTATGTTAGAAATATGTGCTTTCCATTTACATATGGACTACAGTTAGAAAGCTTCAGCTAGACCTGCAGAATTGATCTTGACCGTCCGGATAAAAATTTGTTTGGAGCCATGGACACAGCCTGCTGACGCAAAACCTGGTTTTCAGATTCCAGATTTGACACCTTCTCTTCCAACCTGATTATTGTCACTTATGAATTTAATTAGCCAAGAAATCACAGATTACTTTTGCATAATCTTGTCTATGGAGCCCTCCAAAAAGACAGAACTGGATAGAATTTTGTGCCAAAACATGGCATTCATTGCTAAAATGGCAAACACTAATTGCTTGAATGATAGTTCTAGTAAAACTATCTACATCTTGAGCAAACAGATCAATTCATAAGCTCAAGATCACATAGATATAAGTAAAAAAATGATATGAAGAGAACATTAAGCATCTGATGAGCACTAGAACAATGTGACTACACATCACTGTAGGAACGTTTCATCCAAGATTCATCTAAAGCATTTTCCAGGTGCTCAACCTACCCACCCACACCTAGAAAAACCAATCTGTCTTCTATTAGGCTTGGAAATATCATGCTTATAGGCCAAAAGATATTGGAATGCCAATTTATAAGTCCTCTACAGGATAATTGGCCGCAATATTGTACTCAGTGGATTTATTATCTTGATAAAGTGCCTGGTGTACCTCTACAGGCTTGGTGTATGCTCTTCGCAGATGATATTGTCCTTGTTGAGAAAACTAAAGAGGGAGCTAAAGCGAAACTAGAGCTTTGGAGGAATGCTCTAGAATCTAAAGGTTTTCATCTCAGTAACTGAATATATGGAGTGCACATTTAGTCAAGAAAGAAATACTTATATTGGAGATATGACAATTGGTAATCAAATTGTCAAGAAGAGTGAGTGCTTTAGATACCTTGGATCAATTATACAAAATGATGGTGAAATAGGTAATGATATTATTAGCAGGATTCAAGCAGGATGGGTAAAATGGAGAAATGCTTGTGGTGTGTTGTGCGATAGAAAAATTCCATCCAGAATCAAGGGTAAATTTTATAAAACTGTAGTAAGACCAGCGATGATATATGGTGCTGAATGTTGGCCTGCAAAGAGGAAACATACAAATAAAATAAATATTGTAAAAATGAGGATGTTAAGGTGGATGTGTGGATATACACGAAAGGATAGAATGAGAAATGAGTATATCCGAAAGAAAGTTGGTGTTGCACCAATTGAGGATAAACTTAGAGAAAGTCGGCTTAGATGGTTTGGACATATAAATCGTAGGCCGATTGAAGCTCCAGTTAAAAAAATTAAGTTATTGGATTTTGCCCATGTACAAAGAGGAAGAGGGAGACCAAAGAAGATATGGCAAGAAACTATAAGGAGTGATCTTAGTTACTTAGACTTAGATAAGAATTTGATAACTGATAGAGCGCAATGAAAACAAAGGATTCATGTAGCCGACCCCACCTTGTGGGATTAAAGCTTGGTGGTTGCTGTTGTTGTTGTTGTTGCTGAGGCGTTATCTGCCTTTGAGAGCTTTTATAAGAAAATAAAAGTTCATTTTTCCATTTTAATTAAAATTGTTTGCATTGAAAATATTGCTAAGCATATCCAGTTTGAATTTAACTCATTTTGTGCTTTTAAAGAAATTCTTTTATCAAATGTCTTGTACTTATTCTCCTCAACGGACTGATATAACGGAAGATAAACATGTCATTTGCTTAATAATGCTCACACTTTAAATTTTCAGATAAATATTTCCATCCATATTGGGGGGATTCTGCCCTCACTACCTACATTTTAATTAACAAGCTACATCTCTTGACAGATTGGGGGATTCTACCCTCACTACCTCTTATAGTATTTTTAACATACTGGGATTATACTATATCTTGACAAATCATTGTCTCAGTTATCCCCCATGTCTTCGTTTTCTATAGTAATGCAAATAAAGACTCTTTTAAAAAAACTTAGTTTCCTAGTTAAATAGTTCATAGTATGCCTTGTGATAATAGAGATGAAATCTATATATTCAATCCCATTTTTCATTAAAGAACAAGTCATTTTATCAGAAACAACCTTCTATCAAAGAAGATAATAACTCCTTATATTGATACAAAGATCGGCTTACAAATATCTTAACTAAGGATGTATCTGTTCAATACGTATGCTCTAACTTGAGGAGTGTTAAAGAATTTCTCTTTTAATTATTGCCTTATTGATATCTCCTATTATATGTGAAGGATGATTTTTATTTTCTACTTTATCATTATACCCACCTCCTATTATAAATAAGAGGGTTATGTAATTATTTAATCAATACGCTCAAAAATTTAGTTAACTCTAAGCACTACTATCAACCACATTGTATGCAAATATTGAGACAATAAGAACAACAAATAAATGGTAAAAGCTTAGGTAAATGAAAAAAATAACTCAAATCCATGCTTTTATGTCAATATTAAAGTTTCTTGACATGCTTGTCAATCATTCATGAGAGGAACTAGTAGAGCATAACCACGTCAATAGGACTTTATCTGAAAAGCTTCATGCAGGAACTAGGAAAAAGATAAAGATAAATCTAGATGGCAAGTCAATTAGTAAAAGAAACTTCAAATCATGAAAAGGAAAAGTTAAGCTTCCCCAACCTTTGTTCACTTTCATCAGAAGAACATTAAAGCAATATCTATTTTAATTATGTAATTATTCAAGCATCATGTCATTGAGTAAATTAAACAGGTTCATAACAAACATTTAACTTCAGGCTGGACCTATAGTTATCATCGATATCATTGGAGCCCAATTTACGCTAATGCAGTTGCCTGCAGGCAGCTCAATTCCATGAGGACAAAAAGGACGAGAAGTAAAATGTTCAAAAATATGCTACCTATTCAAAGATTCTTGAAGATTCCGTGCTTTTCCTTCTATTTCTTCCAACTTATTTTGTCTTTCTTTACTTATCCTATGTACTTCACCATACTTTCTTTCAGCATCATCAGCTCGTTCCTTCTCTGATGCCAAAGAAATCTACAGTTGAATAAATAAACATTGTCATTTATTAGTGGTCCTCTAATCAGAAGACAATCCCATGTATGATAATTGAATGGAGAAGAATTCCCTATGCACAATAGTTATAAATATCTTGGTCTGTTATCCAACAAAAAGGAAAACAAATAAGAACGTCACAAACAGAATTAACGCTAGATGACTCAAGTGAAGATTTAGAAGTTTTATATGATAAAAATATGCCCTGGAATATCAACAATAATCAGACATTTAATATATAGGTCAGACAACAATTAGAATTCCATATGCGTGATAGTTACAAGTATCTTGGTCTGTTATCAATAAAAAGGAAAACAAATGAAAACATTTCAAACAGAATTAACTCTAGATGACTCAAATGAAGAAGTTCCCTGGAAGTTTCATATGATAAAAATATGCTATAGAATATCAACAATAATCACACAACTTTATTATATAGGTCAGAATGTTAGGAGAAAAAGAGATCACTAGCAAAAAAAAGACTTAGTAATATCAAATTGAGGATATTAAGATGGTTGTGTGATAAATCTAAAAAACATGAAACTAGAAAGATGATTTTGTTAAAGAGAATGTCGGGGCACCATTAAAGTGTTAGAAGATGAAATTACAGAGAATAGATTTAGGTGGTATAGACATGTACAACATAGAGAAGAAGGGGCACTATTAAAGTTAGATAACATAATGGCTAAAGGATTGAAGAGAAAAGTGAAAGGTCGATAGTGACTTAGTGATATGTTACATAAAATGATTTAGACAAGATAGAGTTAATATCACAAGATGCTTCGAACAAGATTTGGAAAAATATGATTCACAAAGCCAATACTAAATGGCTAGGATAAGGCATTATCATGATGATAATAGATGGAAATCACTCATAAATGAAAACTGATCAACACCACTTAACAAACTAATAATGGATTCAATTCCTCTGTATTACATCCCTTTCAAAAGTGTGACAAGGCAATTACCTTCAGCTGTTCAATCTCAGTTGTCAGTGATTCCACTTTCTCAGTATCTTGAACAAGAACAGTAGTTTCCTTGATAATAGGAGGTGCTTCTTCAATTGCCTTTCTTGCAGCTTCACGTTCTTTGACAAGCAAAGCATTAGTCTCTTCCACCTTACTCTGTAGTGATTGCAAGGAGTTCTGTAATTTTGCAATCTCTTGTGCTTTTGCTTCCTCCAAGTCTGTCTGTATACAGAGGATTTGAAGTGGTCATGGTGCAACATATTTCATCAAGTGTCTGAGCATGCCAATGATCATTTTCATGATATCCATAGGAAGGACTGTACTAGCAAATTAGCTATTTAATTAAATGGAACAAGAACATGCTTATATAGTGTTAGAATATAAAATTATTCTTAAACTATAACCTACAAGCTCAAGCTTTTAGGTCGATTGGTATCAAAGCAAAAAGTCTACTATGGAACAAGGACACAATTATATAATATTAGTATATAAAATTATTTCTAGGACATAATCTACAACTTTTTAGGTAGCTTGGTAATAAGAGACTTTACATGGTATGAGAACTAAAGATCTCATGTTTAAACCCTTGTGCTACCCATTTATCTATAGAATAAGGTTAAAATAAATAAGCTTGCTCCTGAAGGAGCAAGTTAGAATATATAATTATTCTTGGGCCACAATCTACAATCTTAAGCTTTTAGATCAATTGGAACTCAGGGATTTAACATATAGCAAGGCAAAATTTTTGTCATATGTAACGTTTAGGGATGAAAAAAAAAATTTCATATAACCAAAGGAGTTTAACCGATGATATTACTCGCAAGCGCTTCTCCAATTGCAAGCGCCATGAAAGCTCTTCTACAGTTTTCTCAAGTTTATCCTTTGCCTCCTTAAGTGCCCCCGTTTCCCGGGCTGCCTGAACAAAACAAAGAAAAAGAAAATCCAACAATACATAAATGTATGAATGACATCTAAAAGGCATTCAGATGCAAGATGCACAAAATTTTAATATTGTTAAAGTTTTTTTTGAAGATCGGTTGTAGTTTATATAAAGAACAAAAGGGAAACAAAACACCCAGTACAACCAAACTCCACATCTTACGCAAGGACCAAACAAAAAACATATGGAACCTCATTTCCCACTCCCACACTACATCATGGTCTTCTGCAATCAAAAAAGAAAATCTGCAGCCCTATTGGAGGGAAATTTTGTTGTCTATGACATCTTCAAATTGTCATTTGTTTGATTTAATATTATTATATTATATTAAAAAGATGATAATAAAACATTAATACAACCTCACATATCTCTACTACAATTAGACTGACATTTAAATGTCAATTTTGGGTGACATCTAGATATTATTTTAAAGTGATAATCTTATAATTTTTTATAATACCATCTAAACATGTGATCAAATCAAACATCGTTTTCTCCAAATAATATCACATAATATCACGATAACATTGAACAAAATATCCCTCTAAGGAGAATATGAACCACTAACATTACACACAAACACGTTGGTATGTTTACCTTAATAGATGAGATTGTGAATTCATAGAGCAGTTCATAAGGAAAAATGACATAGGAAACTTATTCAAAGGATTTTGAATATAACTAACTCCACATGCAGCAGCAGCAACAACCCGAACACGAACTATTTATTAAATGGGTCAAAATTCATGACCAGAACCCGACCCGATTAATAAATGAGTCAAAATTCATGACCGAACCCAACCCAATTAATAAATGAGTTAAATTCATGACCGAACCCAACCCAATTAATAAATGAGTCAAATTCATGACCGAACCCAACCCAATTAATAAATGGGTTGGGTTGGCGGGTCGATCCGACTTGTTTATAGAGTATTTTTTGATAAATACCCAACCCATTTACTAATTGAATTCATAAAACTAACCCAAATAGTTAAGATACAGCCATTTATTCTGATGATGAAGATACCTAAGACAAAAGATTTCACTTGAGAAAAGAATGATTATATCCTCATAAAAATGAATCACAATGAAGTGATAGCACTAGCTGATGTTCCAAATTACAAGAATGGATTTATGAAAAAAATCATGCTATGCCCACATGGGCTTGCAACTTCATGCATGTCATGCCTAAGTCTTCTAGAATGCCTCTTTTCCTTCCAAATCTATCATCGACCTATTTTTCTTTACAACATCTATCCAAGCTTTGTCATTTAATTAATTTCTCCAAAAGATTTATCGACGAATATGCTAGCATACCTATAACCATATGAACAAAAGAAAAACTCAGACCAACAAGCTCTTACAACAACAATATCAACAACTATCAAGCCCTAGTCGTACTAAATGTGGTCAGCTACATGAATTCTTTATTTCCATTACATTATATAATAAAGTAATGTTTTGTTTAGCTCTAAGTATGCAAAGTCATTCCTTAAAGTTTCTTGTCATATCTTTTTGATCTTTGTTTTTCTATTTTTACATGGAAAAAATCTAATAACCAAACTCTCCTCACTAGAGCTTCTATCGGTCTACGATTTATATGTCTTTTTTGATTTTCCTTATAGTTTCTTGCCATAATTTTTGTATTTTTCTTTTTCTTTTTACATAGGCAAAATTCCATAACCTAACTCTTTTTACTAGAACTTCTATCGGCTTGCGATTTATGTCCAAACGATTCAAGATGACACTCTCTAAGCTTATCTTTAATTGAGACTACTTCAATATTCTCACAAGTATACTCATTTCATATTTTATTCTTTCATGTATACCCATTTATTCACTTTAGACACTTATTGGCGGAGACACAACGCCATCAGCTTGTCAATTTATTTCAAGCAGGGTCTACACTCGACGCTCGAGATCTCACCACATGTTATAAATCTAGATGGAGGATTGACAACATCGGATTTGGCAATAGGTCAATTGAATTAGAAATCTCCATTTAAATTAATTTATTGAATTGAATGAGAATTTTTTAAATTTTGGGTAAATTTCATTTATTTACTTTTTTAGATGTTCGCATTTGAAATATTGTAATTCCCTTTTATTTTAGCATTTATTTCTGCAATTTGAATTTCGATTATAATAGGCCTATATAAAAGCATGGACTAGTGTTGTTTGCTCTTAACCCTAGAATAAAATCTTTGAGTGTTTGAAATAGTATATTATATCCCGGTGAAGGAAAGGGTTAGGGCCTTGGGTGAAAATTCCTAAATACCTTAAAAAAATAAGGTATTTCTCCAATTCTTCCTATTAACTTAGGCTATTTTGAGCCAATTAAAAATCCAGAGACTCCAGAATAAATTTTGACCATAATTAGAACTCTCTGTGTTCCCCTTCGTTCGGCCCATCACCCGAGCCCTAAACGCCTTTTGCGGTTATACCCAATTGTCGCCCGCCGGCTAGTTCGCCACACAGCGGCAACCATCACCACACCAACCGCCAGTGATTCCGTTTCACCGGCCTACCCGCCTCACCGTCAACCATGCACATCGCTCATTTGGCGATCTATCCCAGCTCTCGCCGCAAGCACCCCCTCCTCATCATCTCCGCAGTTGGGAGACCTACACTGACCATTGGCGACTTCCGCCCGATAGTCATCATCCCCGTCCCGTTCGCCCACTACTTCATCAGCGCCTTCTCCCTTGTTGTGCCTATGTTACTCAACGAAACGATTGCTCCACAATGATCCCCGGCGATTCACATATTGATCTCGACGAATTTGCTCCCATCATTGTTGCACATGTTACTCAGTCAAATAGCTTGTTGCGGCACTATTGTTGCACGTTGTTTCAATAGTTATCTCTCTTACTATGTGCTGCTCCTTCATTGTACGGTTGATCGTCGATTTGACCTCGACTTCTTTGTCTTGTTACTCGGCTCGCATTATCTTGCTAGGGCAACCGAAGTGGATCATCACTGTGGTCCAAGATTTTCTATTTCAGGCAAATATACAACTTGATCAATATCTTGCGTATTCTACGAGATTTGGTGGTAATTTCTGTCTTCGAAATTATTCGACTTGCTTACCTGTGCGATCTTGACATTGTTGTGAGAATGAATTGTTGTTAGGTTATTATGTGTGAGTATACCTATCTTACTGTGTACCTTGACTCTAATTTATTGAATTAGTGCACCCTTAATTTATAGGTAAATCTCCTGTATATCATTTGAACATGTCTCTAAAATATTTAAAATTGATCTTCTAATGAAATTGGAGTTTCTTGATTATTACATAGTTATAGACAATATAGATCCTTGTAAAATTTTATAATTCATCTGTTAATTTTAATAACTGGTCTCTGATTAGGATTGCATTCGCATATTGTCCTGCATCACTTATTTTATTTATATATTTCTACTTTATAGGCCAACATGCAAATTCACACAAACAAGCACTTAGTTCTCTTAATTTATTTTATTTTACATGTCATAAAAAATAATTCTATGTTTTCTTGTAAATGAAATACAGATAAAATATCTGAAAAATAAAACATTATTAAATCAACAAGTAACCTGTTTTTTGTGACTTCAAGCTTTCAATCAAGCCTTTGCTAATTTATTTTTCTTTTTGTAAAAGTTAAGCAGACATGACAGTGATATATGCTCAACAGATTCATGCTTGCTAATAGCCATGACAAACACAATGAAAGATCTTATTAAAGATCACATGCCACTGAAAAGCTGCATGGACTGTGCACTGAATGATAGATTGTTTATTCTTTTCCTAAAGCAGCGGCATGCTACTTGAGCAATATGCTTCATTAAACTAGAGGTTCCGCAAAAGTAGAAACAGATGAAGGATAATTACTGACCATTTTAAGCTTTCTGAGTTCTTTCCTTGCAACCCTTCCCCTCCATCTAGTTTGAGTGACAATTGATGCCCTCCTTAACTTTTTATGATGCAAGTATGCTTTGTGACAACGCCAGTTAGCCTGCAGATATTTGACAAAAATTTAACCAGTACAGACAAAAAATAAGATAGTAACTTGACATCATCAAGAAATTGTAACCTGAATTTTGGTTGCTGCTTTGGTTTGCCTCCTAAACCTAAAGTCATTTCGAGCAGCCATAGCCCTGAAACCAGTTTGGAGGACAAGGACTGACACTCTTAGACATGTATACTTTGTTTTAGCCTGGTATCTTCGCAAAGTTTTCTGCATTTTAACTGCAGCTGCTTCCTTTCTCATGTGTTCATACAATTTTTGAGCCAGTCTTCCTACAACCAAACAAAAATGACGATAGTAAAGCATTGAAACAGATTCCAGGTGTTACATCAACATCAGAAAAACTAACTTCTCCACAGTGATTGCACATGAATGCTAGCCTTCCTGATCACTACAAAACGTTTTCGTGTAATGTGTGTGCGTATCTGACGTTGAATAGTTTTTGCTGCATTGCTAAGTACTTCAGCCCTCCTAGCATCTAATTCAGCCATCTGACCAGCTCTAAGGAAAATCTTCATTTTTCCAATCTGCAAAACCGTAAAGTACAACCATTAACAACCAGAAGCACTTCATCACATGCAAAGAATTCTGAGCATACAGGAAATGACATCAACATTTTCAGAGGTGCTAAAAACATAGCATGATTTGAAATAGGAGTGCAAATGCCAATCCTATTAATTAGTTCTAAAGCTAAACATTCTTCTAAGCATCATATGAAGCTTCATCAAAACCTTCATTTTTGAGTTAAATAAAAAACTACTCATTTTACAAGCAACTGCATCAATTCAGTTATAGGGAAAAAATGGTGAAGTGTGATAGAATTGGTCAGAGGAAGCGTGCATTTCTATGCGTAAACATGAATCTATATTCTAGTAAAGAATCATTTACATAAACAATGAAAGGCATGGAGTTGGTCCAGTTAAATTACCTGCCATCCCTTCAGCCCCTTCTTGTCCAATATTTTCCCACAAGCAACCTTCTCATCGTAACTACTCAAAGAGACGAAACAGGAGAACAAACATGTGAGCAACATACTTATAATATCCACACCAGTGGAAGAGTAACAGAAAATGGTTAGAAATTATATATTCATATAGACATATATAAAATTGTTAACTTGAGGAACATACTTTCCTTCTATAACTTCTGGGGCAAGAATTCCAAAACGATGTAGAAACTCATAAAATGTGCGGCGAGTGGGATATCCAGCACAGCTAATTCTGATAGCTTCTAGAACACCCTGATGGCAATTAAGAAGTCCATTACTTCAGAGTGGTCCAAAAGTGAACTTACATGTTCATAATATTGATAACTAGGGATTAACTTAACGTGTACTCACACCACAACGTAGTTGCTGCATGACATTAACATTCTCAAAGATGGCAGGTTTAAGTAAATTGTTTGGCTTCACACATCTAATGTAATGAGGCTCCGTCGAATTCAATGTATCCATCAAGGACTGCAGTTGTTGCTGCAGTACAAAATCCACAACAACAAAAATACATGCGTTTGTCAGAAATAATAAGTAATGAATGATTGAAAATGAAAAACTGGTATGATTTCCATCAACAAGTACAAGAGAAATAAAATTTAAACACCTTAAAGCGAGTACCAATGGAGGAAAACTTAGATGATTTTGACGTCTCCTCTGGTAATGCAGGAAAGAGGCTTGAGACAAATGGGCATTTTGAAGCACTCAACAATTCTTGGTGTTCTGCAACAACATAGTCCTTATTTTTGTCTAGGAATTGGTCAGATTGATATTGAACCTGCAGAGTTAACAATATAAAACTTTGCCCAGGCAAACTGATAGATATGCTAGAGAACTTGGCATCTACATTATCAATACCCACCTCTCCAGCATAATGGCAAATGGTAAAGTCAGTGCGCGATAACTTCGGCTTAACAAATCGCTTGTGCTTGCTAAATGTCTGATAAAGCTTTTGAGAAAAAGTTTCATGTGTAGACTTTGGAAACATACTGAAAAAAACAGAAAGAATAGGTTGAGAAGTAAATCCTCCCAAAAAAACAAACATGAATTTAACACAGACGATATGAAATCAAATTATCTTGAAAGCCTCTAACTGAACAAGAGAAATACACTGAAAGTTTAAGGAACAAAATACAAGGCCTATCAGATTGAAAAGCAAAGGATTTTGTCATACCATGCTTCATCAAGGAGAGCAATGACCCCTCCAGGTTTCTGCGCAGAAAAGGAAAACAAAAAAGAACTGCTTATTATTTCCATATACCAGAGATTAGTTATTTTTTTAGTTTATTGCACTCAATAAATAATGCCATAAAATGCTCTCATAGCAGTATCATGGCTGCTCATTAAGCATTACTGGAAAACAAAGTATGATTTAAATTACGAATGCAGCACTAACATTTTGATCAAGAACTGCAGGAATTTCATTTTTTTCTTCCGAAATGATAACAAATTAGTACATAGAACATTTAAATCCAAGTGCACCGGTTAGATGAATGAATGGATAGACTCAGAATGTTGGCTTATGATTACAACCTTTTCTACAAGATCTAAGACATCTTGATTATCAACGAACTCAATGTAGCTCCAATCAATCTGTTCTTTGGTGTACTCTTCCTGTTCCATTTTGAAGACATGCTGAAACGCACAGACATCATGCAACAATGTTAGACATGAAAGCCCAGTAGGAAATGGACGTAAAAATTTTAGTGTAAATTACCTGATTGAAATGTTGTTGCAGTTTTTCATTAGTAAAATTAATGCAAAACTGTTCAAAACTTCAAATTCACAATGATGTTAGAAACACAATCAGTTAAAACAATAACAAAGCTAACTTGAACTTGTAGTCGCTAGCAAGCTTACCTGTTGGTTTTAAAACTTTCAAAACCGTAAATGTCAAGGACACCAATGAGAGACTTGGACGTTGTATCTTGCCCAATTGAGACATTAATCTTATCAACAAGCCTGTGAACCAACCACTAAGTTCTCAAATTATCAGAAATTAAAGATTAATTTGACAATTTACCAATAAAAAATTTGCATATATGAAGAAGTATTACCAGTCAAACAAACGGGAGTATATCGTCTTTGCCAAACCATCCCTGCTCACAGTTGCAGCAACTGGATCTAGGGATCTCTTGATAACTTCTTCTGGTGTAACCATTACGCGTTTACATAGTGCATCTTCCAAGGCCTGTGGATCACACCTGCGATACAACAGATTCAAGTACAACACCAGCCACGCTGAGACAAAGGTCCGTTTGGCAATCACTTAAGTCTAACTTAAGCAATGCTGCTTAAGTTATTTTGCTATCCAAACAACTTTTATATGTTAGTTAAGCTACTTAAGCCTTATTTACAGCCAAACACTCAAAATCAGCTTTAAGCAGCATAAGTTTCTCAAGCTGCTTAAATTGTGAGTTAAGCAGCTTAACCTCAAGCTGACAAGCTAGATGAGAAATGGTTCAACTTGCATGAGCTTTGAGCAGCTCAAGTTAAGTAACTATTTGGGAGACAGCTCAAAGTTCAGCAGCTTAAAAAGTCAAGATGCTTAACTCACTCAAATAAGTTAAGCTATTACCAAACAGACCCAAAGGAAACTGAAAAGAAATGAACAGTACATAAGGAGCTCAGCAGTCATCTTCAGATGGAACTCAGACTTCTCATCTTTAAGAACAGATGAGTCAATTTCTTGGCCCTTAGCAAACTCCATGTTTCCTATATGAAGAATGGCTGCAACAACCCTAAAAATAGCATCCTAACAGATTACATGAATTAGATTATCAATGCTATGCAACAAAATTAAAAAAAATAAAGTCACAGGACAAAGCAATACCTG
This sequence comes from Apostasia shenzhenica, assembly GCA_002786265.1. NCBI lineage: Eukaryota > Viridiplantae > Streptophyta > Magnoliopsida > Asparagales > Orchidaceae > Apostasia > Apostasia shenzhenica. Next base: position 3,146,593 of record KZ451932.1, on the reverse strand, counting down.
TTCCTGTGCACTAATTCCAACAATATCCATAGCCCTCCTGGTTGCTAAATATTCTTTAGCATCATTCACACCAACCAATTCATAACAATTTGACTGATTAAGATAATGAAATGACCTAGGGTCCCCCAACTTATACTTCTCAATCTCCTGGAAAAAAAAATACAGAACAGTTTATAAATATAAGGGTTGATTTGATTCCACAAAATAAAAGTTAACGAAAATAAACCTCAGAAGGGGCAGCACATAGAAGGTAAAAGCAATGGTAGTTGCGCTCAGGATCAGAGATTTGGCATACTCTTGACCTTTCAAGAAGGTAAGTTCTGATAGCAGCACCAGATATCCTTCCTTTGTTATCAAATTGAATCTCCACAAATTTACCAAATCGGCTGCATAAATTCAAAAATGTTAATCCAAAAGGAACGGAAATTGTCTGAAGAAGTTATCAAAATTTACTGCAACAGGAGGTTCATATTTATATTATTACCTGGAATTATTATTACGCACAGTTTTAGCATTTCCAAATGCCTCAAGTACTGGGTTCGACTAAAACAGCATCAAACAGAAGCATAAGTAATGTAGAAAATATTTCACAAACTTTATCAAAGATGATATTTTAGTTGAAACATTGAACTTCTCACTTCTAAAACTTGCTGCTCCACTGTTCGTCCTTCCGTTGCAGCTCGGCCACCCATATAAGCAAGATACCGCATAAGCATCTTAGTTGTTTCAGTTTTACCAGCACCACTTTCACCACTAACCAAAATAGAATTGCTCTTCCCCTCATTGATCATTGCTCTGCTTGTAATGATAATCACATAAATTTTCACATTATGAAGGAAAACAAACAAGAATTGTGGAAAATTATGAATAGACTACTATAGCATATACGTGGGGTTAGTTAACCTGCAGTATACTAACCCCACTAATAAGTAATCGTAGCAGAGATAGAAGATTTAACTCAATTATGTTTGGTTGCTAACTTGTGTTAACCTGAGATCCTATTTGGCTATTTAATAATTTAACCCAAGGTTAGGGTGACCAGCTAGTACTTCACAAGCTTTACCCCAAAGGGGAGGTGGGGGTAAGGGTAACTAGGGTTAGCGAGGTTAGGATGGGGAAGCAGGGGTTAAGTACCCCAAGTTAATCACATAATCTTTAAAAGTGTTAGGTGAGTTAACCTAGAATAACACAAGTACCCCAAATCAAACTGCCCCATCATTAAAAAAAAGGATTTTACAAACCTATCTCAAAATAGACATGCACCAAATAAATAGGTTACATGAGCATTCATGGTAGTCATGGGAACATGAGATAATAAACAGGTGTGAGAAGCTATATTTCATTTAAAAATAGCATGTGCCGGTGGTTATGATCACTAATTTTAAGATTGAGACAAAAAGGTACTAACTTTGAAAGATTGGTTCTGTAAGGAAACAAATAGGTTCATTCTTAACAAGAATGTGAAAATCTACTTGCGAAAAATGTAAACAATTGTAATAGAAATCTTTAAAAAGATTGAAATTCCAGTAACCATTGGGGAAATTAGCTTATGAATTCATTGACAATAATGAAAACTCCATGACGTTGAAGGAACAATTAAAGAAAAGCATCATGCCATGAAAGCAAATGTATAATGATTTCACCTATATGCAACATCTGCTACAGCAAAAACATGAGGACTTAGTTCTCCAAATGGTGCTCCTTTATACTGCTCCATCATGTGAAGATCATAGAGGTGAGGTAACCTTTGAAATGGATTTACAGCAATAAGAATATTTCCAGTGTATGTCTGTGGAAATGAAAAGCGCCACGTTAGATGGGAATTATATTTGAATGAGAAAATGCTGATATCTTACATAAATTTCGTTAAGCTCATATCTTGTTGCTAAGTTCTGCAAAACTCCAGGTTCATGAAGATAAGACAGCTTTGTCATATCATCAACTCCACCGGGGGGGGCTTCCATATCTTTGGGAAATATTTTTGACATTTTTTCAACAGCCTAGAAACACAAATACATGCCTATCAACCATACTTTTTCATGAGATGCAATGTTCCAAGGACATAAGGATAACAGGTAGCAGCAACAATACAGGAATCTTCAGACAATATATGCATAGTATGTATAGAAACATAATGTAAATATAGGTAAGAAAACACTTAGGGGTGCAATTGGCTCATGGCCAAGGCAAAAAAAGGCATCCATTTTTTTAAAAAAATAAGAAAGTAATTTTTATCCCATTTTACACAAGCTCTAATATAATAATATCACTTTATATTACATCCTACATAAATTTTAATAAAAGCATTAACTTTATTTCATATCACTTACAACTTTTAACATAACTTTATTTCATATCATACATGCAATTCAAGGCTTGGAAAAAAAATTTCAAGTTAAGAACTTTTTTTCCCATGAACCAAACAGACCATTGAACCACTCCGACAATACAACAAAATAACAAAATAAAACCACTGGAATAACAGATAAAACAAAGAAAATCTGTAGAACTATCTGAAACAGTTGATACTGAATATGAATGACTAGGAAGTAAACAAGGAATCCGAAGATATTTTAATTACATAAAACAAGAGTGCACTGTACGGAATAAAAAGATGCCTCTTAGAATCAAGCATCTTCTTATTGACATGAATAGCAATGACGAATGTTCAAGCATCATCAAAGCAAATCCAAACTAGCAGACTACAAGGCAAAAAATGATTTTGTAATTGAATGTAAAATTTTAACATACCTCGAATCTAGAAAAAGGATGAAAAACAAAAATCCAAAATACTATATAACATCAAGAACAAGATGTGATCCAAAATTAGCACTAGTAAATGTGGTACAATATGAAATCTCATAGTACTAATTCTTAAACGACAACAAGATCATTTTCATCAAGGAAACAGAAATACGCCATAGTTTTCCCATGGAGCTTTCACAGCTTGCATGCTAGGACCAATTTTACTCTAGTGGATAACAACAATTGTTTTGTGCACTGATGCCACCAGGCAGCATGGAAACATAAGGTTCCCTTTTTTTTGAAAAGCAAAACATAAGGTTCTTGTTCATAGAAAGTTTTCTTGATGTGTTTTCATCTGTGGAGTTTCCTTTGTAACGGAGAATTTGATTATGGGTAAAAACACAGAGCCACGAGCAGGAAAAAGCAGATGGGCTACATATGCACCACCTTAGTTATTCATACTTCAAATAAAAAAACTAAGAGTATTGGAACATCAGTAAGTAAAGTTGAGTGATGAAAAAGAATAAACAGAACAAAGAACAAATTGGATAAAGATCAACATTTAGCTCAGAAATTAAGTAACAAGAGCAAGCGTGTTTTGACTATCAACTTCTTCAGAAACATGATAATAGAATGTACTTACGTTTTTCCCATTAGTTGTCTGAATCTCCACATCTTCACCTGTGATCTTAGTAACTTCTCCATCGATCCAGGCAACTGTAGAATCTTCAATCCAGACATGAGAACCAACAATAATATTAACTGGGGTCCCCTGTTAGAATAACATCAAATTCACCATCAAAGTGAAGTGCGGACTTCTCATGTACATATTTAGTAAAAGTGAAGCACTCAACCAGTATATCAAATGCAAGTTAAGCTTTGAAGCATGAAGTGCTGTTTCATGAGTTATAGTTCAGAAAAGTACATAAAAGTTCCAAGCAAACATAATAAAAACTGATGTACTTTTGGCAATAAATTTGAGCAATTTTGTAATAATTGGTTTTAAATAAAGAATCAAAGCTACAACATATATATATATATATATATATATAAAGAATGTTGAAGGATAAATTTCATGAATAACATGACTCAGATTGGAGAAAATAAGTATGATTTTATTATGGTGGGCTAGAAAATAAAATGGGCATCTAAACATATCATTTTATACAATTTCCAAGTGACTTGTATATAAAAGAATAAATATATTCAACTCTATGCCAGCGTGACCTTAATTTGAAGACAGATTGAGGTTAAAAAAAAATTCATTCTTATGATGAGGTAGCATATATTTGTATATGATGAGTTTCCTATATCAACAAAATTAGTTGAGAGCAATTGCACTAATAGAATAGTTTGGAATATATTCAATAGTAAACAGAATTCTCTATTTATAATATAAAAGTACAATATGGAACTTGAAACAACAAAAAAAAGAACTTGAGAAAACAACAAAACTAGTAAACTAGAACAGAATAAAATCATTACATATATGTGAGTGTGTGGTGGAGACACCACGATCGAGTGGTTGTCGCACACTCAAGTCCCGCATGCTCACCCGTGAGTGCTCTCCCTTACCCGCGAAGCACCCAACGAAAAGCAACCCAAATTCTTTTGGAAATTACACACAGGTATCTGAATTTTTTGGTCCAGGTACGAATTTCAACAAAATCATTAATATAATTGAATTGAATACTCTGGATTTTATACTAGCTTGTGATTTACTAAAAATTGTTTCGCCTATGCGACCTATTATTATTGAGTGCAGTTTAACTATTGTTGGTTAAATATTGCAAGATCTTATAATCCTGTTACATAGTTTTTAATTTGTTAAAGTCCGAATTGCGTCCTAATCTGAGTTGATAATTTTTTCAATTACTTTCGATCTAATTTATTTAAAGTTTTTTAAAAGAAATTGGTTTTGCAGGCTTGGTTAATTCTTAGTCATTATAAAATTGAAACCTAAAATTTTAACATAAATTTGTGAATATTTTGTTATATATAATTTGCTAATTTTTAAAACCACATCATCATTTATCTGTCCCGCATCAGTGTGTGAGTGAGAGAGAGAGAGAGGTCACAATAAGATAACAAATAGTAGAGAATTTATTCCAATATATGCTTTGAATATTTGAGGAAGATTCTTGTGATTTCTAACATACTCCTTAACAAAAATGGATAAGCATTCTTAGAAGTATTAATTGAATATATTTCCTTCAAGTAGTAAGCCTTTTAGAAAAATTTCACAAATGAAGACATATAAAAACAAAAAGATTCATCACATGAAGCATAACATCTCAAGGGTTATGATTTTTTTGGGGGAGGAATTAGGAGACCGTAGCCAAGATAAAATTAAATTAAATTAAAATAAAACGTACGTGCAATTGAGGATCTCAAGGATTACGATGCATTTTGTTATGCTTTAAATTATTGAGCCTAAACTCCCTGTTGCATTGGTTGATATCCATCCAAGTTTAACCAGAAACTTTTGAGTTTAACTGTAATCTAATACTGGCCTTAATGATTTGATGTGAAGAAGGAAGTGTATGCAACAAATAATATAAGCTCCTTGTCTACATCAATCAGCATTTAGAGAGAGTTTCCTTCAAAAGTTACAAGCACCATGTAGATTATCAGGGCAACTGCAACCAGCAGCCCCATGAGGTCAAAGGATAGAGCTCGTTCATGAATCTCCCTAACAGTTCAAGCTACAAGGTTTAACATTAATTACAACTAATTCTCAGGCATATTTTCTGCAATTCTTTTAGCTAGGTGTGGAAAGTAGTTGCCAAGCTGACATTAGGCTTGTTGTGGATAAGTTCAAGCCTTTTCCTATGTCATAGTGAAAATAGAAGATGGTCAGCAAGGTTCATACCATTAGCATTCAAATTGAACTTCTTCTTTGGAATAAGTAAATCAACATAAGAACCTTGTGCAATTTGCACTAATACTATGCTTAGAACAATATTCACATAATGGATGATGTGAAGTGAAATTCACATAATATAACACATGCATATTACATAAATCAAATGAGGACATATTTGCAAACAAAGTAAATTAACAAATATATCAGAAAAAGAGAACAAATCACATATACAAAACAGCAAAAACTAGTTATCTGATTATGCAAGAACTTACTGGCAAGCCTAGTACCTAAGATCTAGAGTCCTACTCTTTTAGTAGTATTAGGGATTTACTAGCAAGCCAAGTACCCAATTATCTATAGTAAGTAAAGGATAAGGAGAAAACTCGAACCTAAGCTAAAAACGATCATTATCGAGTCTGCTCAAATATCTAAGTTTTTCAGGAAGCTAAAGCACAAGAAGCAAGAATAAACAGTTTAGCATGAACAGATAACAGCAGCGATCTCATAAACACTTTATTATGGCGTTCCAAGTTCAAGACTTTATGTCTCATACAATAAATAAATTAGTTTTCATGAATTTATGTCTCGCACATGCAGTACATAAACTCCACTTTTAGTTTTTGAACTCTCTATCATACCGGATAAGTTCATCTAACCAACCTCAGCTAACCCAGTTATCTCCTGCCCTACCCCCTGGCTTGCTTAGCTCTCTACCCCATCGCTTTCATCCTTTCACAGGAGGTTAGCGATCAAACTTAATTTGAGGTAAATTATTTTTGAGGTTAGGATACTGAAGGCTAGCTAACCCCACTCCAGTCCAAACGATATCTTTAGATACTCATGCTTGATTTTTAAAACTAAATCCACTGTGCCATTTACTGAGCTCTTATCATTCCAACTCAGAAGAAAAATATACAAAATAAAAATAAAAAAAATGCGAGTGACATAATTACCATTTTTATGCCTTGAGCCTGGATAATAAATTTGTACGTCAGGATTTACAAGATTATTCCCATCACTTTTTGGGAAAAACGGAAAACTGGATGCTTTCCCCGGTAAATCAATGCCAACTCCGCCATATTCTTACTGAAGGAACGAAAAGTATTCTTCCCTGATTTCGCAATGCCAGTTCTCTATTGGTCCCTTCGTTTTGGCATTGGATCGAACAAGTAGCAGGCGATTCAAGAGTTGGATCAAATGGTTGCCTGCACGGAAGAATGAATGTGGTTTGCGAGCAATGGAGGCCGGAAAGTGGGAACGAGTGGATGCCATTCCTCGAGCTTAGTGACATCTCAAATTAGCATAGGAAGCCCGCTTCTTGCTCTGCGATCTTGCAGCCCTAACGCTGTCGGAAATCCGGGGCCGACGAGTGTCCTGCTGCCCCTTCTATCATGAGATGAAGAGCGCGGCATGCGCTCAACCTCTAATACTCTGCTTCCGATTGCCTACGACTACTTGCATGCGAATCCCCGTCAGAGGATTTAATTGCAAACAGGACCCTAAATTTCAGATTTAGTACATTTGAACCATTTTTTAAACATAGATCCAACATTTACTTCCTTTTCTTTTATAGGCACTTGTTAATCTCCTTCCTATGTTAATTTTTATATTTGCCTTTGACAATTTTCGGTAAATGTTTTTTGGGTTCCCTCCTTCCACAAAGGAGAGAATGAGGAGGACCATGAAGTCCAACAAGGGGGCAACAATGAGTACCGAGTTTAAAAAAGAAAAAAATCTATCAAAAATGTAAAGTTGTAAATGATATAGATATTAGTAGTTCCATTGGAACATGGACCTAATAGCAAGAAGCCTTGAAACTTAGAGGATCAAAATATCATATTTAGTGTGATTAAGAATTTCTAGGATCTCTGTGCAATAAGATCCCTGCCTCATAAACCCAAATGCAATTTCCCTAGAAAATGAAAATGATGTAGAAATCAAATAGACCAACCCCATTCTTTTTTTTCATTTTTTTTTGAAAGTATTTTTTTCATCTTTTGGTGGTGGTGGTGGGTGGGGTTGGCCTGTTCCAGATTTATCATTCGTAAAACTTTAGGCTAACAAAACTATTTTTCTTGTTAGAAGTCAATAAAATGTCCATTATTTATTTTTGTACATGTGTGGGGAATCGATTAGAGCTATAATGATCATTCTCCTTAGATTTTGTGCAAGATTTTCATGAATAACTAATATTGAAAAAATCTAAGAGTGATTAATGGGAACGTAGTAACATTATCTCTAAAGTGCTCACACAACTTTGCAAAGGAATCAACCTTCTTAATTCAATTCAATTTTTGCCAATAAAGGAAAATATCAAATTAATTCAAATTATGCAAAAAAAAACCAAAAGAAAGAGTTAAAAGGAAAAAAATTTAAATTCTACCAAGATAATGTTAAGCTTGCTGCTAGACACATTTAGAAACTTTGCTTCATCATTTGCAAAAAATCAAACCTTTGAAAAATAATTAGAGCACTGTCTGTAAACAAATATGCCAATGTGAAATGAAAGGCAAACCAAGGAATGAAAATCGAGATTTTTTTTATAGTAAGAAAAGATAAAAAGTTGTGGTATTCTTTTACCCCAGTAGGGAATGAGCTTACTTAAAAGCCAGAGGATTTAAGACCACACTATCACTAAAACTTTTAATTAGGATGGAAGAAATAGTGGTGTAAACGGGAGAAATATAAAAAAAGGGGCTAAAAAATTTACATACGATCTTTGCATCAACACTAACCTGAAAATAACTAACATTAATTATATACGTTGAGAAAAAAATGTGCTGTAAATTAACATCTGAATATAAATTCTAATTGAATGTTCAATTAATAAAAAAATATAATAAAAACAAATCTCATGAATCATAGCTCTGATATTAATTCTCAGAAATATACAAAAAGAAAGCATGAAGAATTTGATAAAAAAAGAAAATGAGAATATTGCTAGCCTGCAATTCTAGTTGCACATGCAGGTCCTCAGAGCCATCCCAGATTAAACGGATTGATAAAAGAAAGTATCCCTCCTCACTTTTAAAATACTCGAATTAATTCGAGTATTTTGGTCAGAATTTAAAATAAAATTGATATTTTTATTGAGAATTATTGGGTATATATGAAGTAAAATAGTATTTTTTTATATTAAAATTTGTGTAGGATGATTAGTTCATTAGTGCTTCTGAAGTAGGGCTTCTTACTAGACCGGTTCGACCCGGAACCGGTCCGAAACCGGTCCAGTAAAAACCGGTTCGGTCCAGAACCAATTGATCCGGACCGGTTCTTACCGGTTTCGGGCCGCAGAACCGGTCCGGACTTGTTCTGCATGTGCAGAACCGGTTATCCGGTTCAGAACCGGAACCGGTCCGATTCCATTTTTTTTAAAAAAAAAAAATTGGGGCTCGTGTGCTGCCCCATGACTGCAGCTGGCAGCATTAATGCTTACTGGACCGATTTGACCCGAAACCGGTCTGAAACCGGTCAAGTAAAACCTGGTCCGGTCCAGAACTAGTTGAACCGGACCGATTCTAACTGGTTCTAGGCCGTAGAACCGGTCCGGACTGTTTTTGGTTCCATTTTTTTTTAAATAATTGGGGCAATGCCCGCGCGGCACATGCAGGCGCTGCCCCCATGAATGCAGCTAGCAGCACTGTAGATATAATTTTTTTTTTTAAATTGAACAGTCATTTTAAATTCTAAAATGATCATTTTAAGGTTATTTTAGATTTTTTAACATGTATTAAACTGTCTATAAATAGTAGAATTTTTGTGATGATAATTCCTATAATTTTCATCAATTTTTTCTGTTCTTATGCTCTGTCAAAAAAACTGGTAACACGTTTTAATGGCTTCCTAATGTCGATTCTCTGGCGTTTCTTCCTCAAATCGCCAAAGGAATGTTGATCCGAAGTACGTTCCAGAGCTCGATCGTCTCCCTGCACTCGGTGAGAACTTTGACAAAACTTCATAACCTGATCTTGATTTATCTACGGAACATGATCCTGGGGCAAGTGGAGATGTTGGCACAGGCACAGGCCCGTCAACTCAATTTTCAAGTATCTCTAACAAGTCTCGGACGAAATGCAGTAAGGTATGAGAGTTTTTTTATTTATAAATTAAACCGAATAGCAATTCAGAGAGACCCGAATATGTCGCTATTTATAAAATTTGTAAAAATCAATATTCATACAAATAGGGTGGTACCGGTGGTAGGACTGGTACATTTAAGAAGTACTTAGTTAGATTTCATAAATTTGATGAAAAAACTTGCCAACCTACTACTATAGAGCCAACCCAAACACAACTCAATCCACAGAGTGGATCTATGCCATGGGCTTTTAGAAATGATAAAGCACGTCAAGGTTTAGTTTGATTTGTAGTACGAACCAAACAACCATTTACAATATGTGAAAATGAGAAATTTTTAGAATATATTATTCAATATTTACAATCTCAATATACCAGTATTTTTAGATATACACTTAAAAAGATTATATGTCAATGTACGAAATATATAAGAAATCTCTTATTCAATACCTCAGTAACATTAGTTATAGGGTTAGTTTAACATCCGATATTTGGACTAGTATTAGTGGCGCGAGTTACTTAGTTGTTACTTGTCATTGGATCGATGGACAGTGGAAAATGCAAAAATGGATATTATTGTTAGATATATTAGATGAGTCATACGGGTTCAACCATTTTTTCTTATATTCGTAATGTTTATAAAATTTATAGTATAGAAAATAAAATTTTTCTATTACTTTGAATAATGCCTCAAATAATAATTCTGCAGTTAATTTTTTACTGTAATTTTTAAGGCCTCTGCTTTATGGTTCTCTTTTTCATGTTAGATGTGCATGTCATATCATTAATTTATATGTTTCTAGTGCTTTTAATTCTAAATATTTAATTATCGATAAATTTAAACAAGTTGCAAAATAGATTTGTTTAAATTCAAACGTTAGGCGTGAATAGAAACGTATTTGCGTAAGTGTTGAAAAAAATTGTGTAAAATTTCCATTACTTGTAGAAATTAGATGGAATTCACTTTATCATTTATTCAAATCATTTTTACTGTACGAAGATTTGTTCACTGCTTTTTATAATTCATATACACTTAATCATGACCTTCAATTATATTCTTATGATTGGATTTTTTAAAAAAAGAATTTCGAATTATTGTCTATTTTTTAGGAGTCTACTGAAAGCTTTTCAGGTTGTTATTATCCGACTTCGCCTTTTTTTTACCTTATCTTTTACAAATATTTCAAAAAAAATTAGAAGCTATATGCTTGATCCTCGTTAGGGAACCGAAGCTATTGAAATTTTTTACGCAGAATATTCTGATTTCTTGGGGAGTAATATTGATGCCGAAAAAGCATCAGTTTTTACAACTCTCTAAGAGTTGTTTTCTCTTTATTACAGTGAGCAAGTTGCGAGCAGGAACGTGCAATATGTGGAGATACAAACAGGAACACAGAAAAAGCCTGGCATTTTCAATGTTCTTAGGTCGGCGGCGACAAAATGATCTGTTGCTACAGACAAAGGAAATGCAACTGTTAGGGAGCAATCCACAAAACAGAGTCAAGCACCTACCAATTTGAACGAGTTGCAGTTCTATTTATATCTCGGAGAGAAATTTGATGATGATATGAGCTTATTGGAGTAGTGAAAAAGCTCATTAAAGCAATATCTCATTCTATCTTCTTTGCCACAAGATGTTCTAGCAACGCAAGCTTCAATTGTAGCTTCTGAATCAGCCTTTTAAATATTTTAGTTAAAAATATTAGTTAATGTTAATATTTTATTTTGTAAATATTTTAATATTTTGCAAGCTTCAATTGTGTAAATATTTTAGTTAATGTTAATAACATTTTTTAGAATTTTTTTATATTAATTTTATCAGAAATATTATAATTTTTTTATAAAATACATAAAAACATATATATTTTTAAATTAATTTACTTGATTGACCCGACCCGACCTGACCAAAATATATGGATCCGAACTGGACTCGGTCCAATCCGGTCTAGTCACCAGGCCTAGATAGGGGGATTTATTGAGTAAAAAATTATACATATAAAATCAGATGTGATACCTTAGTTTCAGAATATGAAATTTATATAACATGAGATAGGAGATTCATGGAGTAGGTATGATCATAATATTACTTAAATTTATGTAAAAAATTTTAATCAAATGGATTGCAACAACAATTGAGCTTTAATCTTATTAAGTTAAGTTGACTATAGGAATTTTTTATTTTTATTGCACTCTATTAATTAATAAATTCTTATATAAGTTTAAGTAAGAAAGATCACTCCTTATATTTTTTTAATCTCCCTCTTTCTTTTTGTTTTTGACAAAATTCAATAACTTGATTTTTCTATTTAGAGTTTAAATTGGCCTACGATTTACATATTTAGACCATCTAAGTTTATTTTCAATTGGTTTAACTCCAACCTTTTTGCGGATATATTCATTTCTTATTCTATTCTTTTGTGTATACCCCCATATCCACCTTAGCATTTTTATTTCTACAATACTTATTTTATTTATTTATTCCTTTTTATAGGCCAGCATTCAGCATCATATATTATCACTGGTCGTACTACTATTTTATAAAATTTATCCTTAAATATATATATAGAATTTTTATATCGTACATAGCACATTAGAAGCATTCTCCATTTTACCAATCCTGGTTGAATCCTACTAATAAAGTCATTATTTATTTCACTATCATTTATATAATTGATTCAAAGTATTTAAAGTGCTCATTCTACTTGACAATTTTATCACCAATTGTCATATCATTAATATAAATTCTTCTTTCTTCACTAATTGTGTACATATTCAGTTTTTGATTTACTGAGACAAAAAATTTTAAATTCTAAATTATTTTTCTAAAACTCAAGTTTCGCTTTGACTTTTTTTTAATTATATCAATAAGGATAATATCATCTATGAAAAATATAAATTAAGGCGCCTTATTTTGGATATATTCAATCAAGACTTTCGTAACCAAAACAAAAATTGAATATAAATTCTTAGTACATGTACACATTCTCAATTTATATATTCAAAACTAACAAACAACGATAACATCAAAAAATTGGTTCCATCCAACAATATATTTGTTCTCTGTAAATTTATTTTAAAATTATAAAACACAAAGATAAGCCAAAGTTGTTTTTTTTTTTTTTAAATTATTAGCGTTTGGTAAGTAGTATTTTTAAACTTACTATGAGTTAATACTTTGTCAACAATTTTTTTATTAAACACTATTTTGTAATTTTTTGTTACATAAAAATTATTTTTGCCACCAAAAAAATTGTGGCAAATACTGCCTTATATTATAAATATAAAGGTAAGTCGTGTAATTGAAACAACTTACACTTTATTGCTGTTTTTATAAAAATTATGAGTGATAATATATAATTCAACTCATAAAATTGACTTGAAATAAATTCAAAATTCTAAATAAAAGTCATAAATTTTATCTTTTTATTAAACATATTAAGTTTAAGTTGTATATAATTAAGTTAGGTCGCATTACTTATTTATAACTATTTAGTCTATGAATGAGTCAAATTAGACTCATTATTAATGAGGTCATATTTGAATTAAGCTATCTGAGTCAGGTCAAATTTGACGAGTCAACCCTTTGTTGCTCACCTATTGTAACTTTGTAAGTCATGTTTAATGCACGACTTACAAGAAGAAACTTGAATGAGTCGCACGACGCTGGTAAGTCGTACAAATTAGTGGTTTTTGTTAGTCGTGTATATGCTCTTACGACTTATATCTTCTCCCAGGCCGCCGGTCTCCCAGTCATTTCCGCCGACGATCTCCGCCCTCAGTTTGCCGCCTTCGCCGTGATAGTTGGCCGCCGTTCCTCCCCATATTTCGTCGCTCTTGCTTCGAATGTTCACCGCCGATCTTCACTGTTTGACGCGGACCTTCCCTGCATTTCGCCGGCGTTGCTTCGAGAATTCGCTTCCCCTTATTTTGCCACCTCAGCTTCTACGCTTCTACCCCTATACAGTAAGTCGTGTTGCTTTGCTCATATTGTTTTGCTTACTGGCACTTTTCCGATTTGCCCTAAACTTCATTTCGCAGCAGATCTTCTTACGATCTTCTTCCTTTCTGGCGGCATTATCAGAGTGAGGTTTCTCATCCGGAAACCGCAAGCTGTTGCCCTAAATCCTGTGATATGTGCCCCCTTCACACTTTATAGGTTATTTTTTCCTCGACCCAAAGTTTCATTCTTGCTTTTTTGCCATTCATTCCGATTCATTAGGGTATGCGTAGCTCAAATCTTCTCCTTGAAAGCTTTTACGTTGTCCTATATGTGGTTATGGTATGACGTTGTCTTTGCATTGTTTGTTTTAACTTTCATAGGTATTGTATATAAACTGTACATGCATTAAGAGTCTATGAATTTAGTCCATGTGGTTAAATGTTATGGTAATTTCTTGCTCATGAATCCCCTATCTCATATTATATAAATGTCATATTAAATGTTTGCGTCCACAGAGTTTTGTCATCATGTTAAGTCCTCATTGTTTAACCATGTGTTTTTAAAAATTTTCACTTATTGGTTTCATGTCTTTGTTGTCCACTTTAGTTTTCTGTCATTCAAATGTTGTACGTTTTGCTTTTATGTGGTCATTGTATATCATCTTTAACATAAAGTCCATATGTTTAGGGTTTTTCCATAGAATTTATTGTTCCAATTTTACAGGCTTGCCTTAATATTAAACCTTAGGAGACAATAGATCAAATCCATTTGGCATATTACTCAAAAGTTGGATATTTTAAAGCTCGGGATGCAAGGCGCAAGATGTTGCATTTAGTGTATGGTAGTTGTGCCACATCTTTCAAAGACCTTGTACCGTGTACGCTATATGGCTGCTAGAGATGCTACAATGATTGGTAGTATGCATTTAATTCAAGCTTATCAAGTTCAAACAAATTCAAATGTCTATTTTCAGCATTCAATCCATATAGTTGGATGTTTTCACTATCGCTTGGTTATCTTAGTGGATGGAATATTTTTGTTTAGGAAATATGGTGGCACACTAATGGTTGCCATAGGCACAAATGTTGATAATGGAATGTTCCTAGTTGCTTTCGGTATTATGAAGATAGTGAATGTAGATTCATAGGGTTCTTATGCTATATTTATGGTAAACTAATTATGGTCAGGCAATGACAGGATTTATGCTTTTTTTCTTGATTAACATCTAGGACTCTTTTGCAAGGGGTTCCAAAAATGGGCCCCCGAGCATTCAATACACACTGTCACTGGCATTTGAGGGATTATTTTAAAATATATTTGCAAAAAAATGGATTCAAATATCATGCCAGAGCTACTTGTGATCGAGATAAATTTGAAAGTATCATACACAACATTAAGACCATATGCCAAGTTGCATATGATTGGTTAATAACTTGGGATCCCAATATATGAGTTGTATGATAATGGAGCTAAATACAAAACTCTCACAACAAATGCTTCGAGGTTCTTTAATTCAATCTTAAAGTGATAAAGAGGAACGAGTGGCAATGTCTTCTTTGGTTGAATCCATTTTTTGTTGACAGCAGAAAGAATTTTCTAAAAATTAGTAGAATATAAAATTATTTTTGAGTCATTTAAGCTGGTAGGTTAGTTGGTAACTTGAGATTTAACAAGATATCGAATTAAGAGGTATCAAGTTCAAACTTGTACTGACCCCCAATTATCTATAGCATTAGTGGAAAAAATTTTATATATATATATATATATATATATATATATATATAATTAGTAGAATATAAAATTATTTTCGAAGCATTTAAGCTGGTAGGTTAGTTGGTTACTTGAGATTTAACAAGATATCGAATTAAGAGGTCTCAAGTTCAAACTTTTACCGACCCCTAATTATCTATAGCATAAGTGGAAAAAATTATATATATATAACTCCATGTTGTAAAACAAGTTAACTTACATATAAGAATCCTTCCTACATCATATCATACAAGTTTGGGCTTTTAGGTTAATTAGTAACTAGAAATTTAAGAAAAGCATATGAGAGAAGTCCAGGAGAGTTACAAATTTCAACTCAAGTAAACAGTTATGAGTTTGTAGTTGCAGACACTGATCAAAAAATTATTTGGTTTTGAAACTTTTTTGCTCTGAAACTTGATCAAATAATTTTCAAAGCTTTTGTCATTCCTCAAATCCCAAATCGGTGTACTTATACTTGTTTAACGGCCATAATTCTTTTATGTTCGTTGTGCACATTTGGAAGTATTACGGTGACAACATACTGACTTTGGTTCACAGTATTATACAATAAATTATTATCACCTTGCCTACAAGGTGGATAAATTTCATGTTGTACCCCATTGTATTTGGTGGCTGTCTTTTAATGAATCAATGGGTTATTCGAATTACCACAACCACCAATAATGCCAAGGAAAAGGTGTCTAGAGTAAGCTGATTATGAGCTAGTATAGATAACAACAATTCAAAAAGAGCAATCAGAAGAAGGAAGTGTAGCCATTTGTGCTGCCAAAGATTATAATCGAGCAACCTATCCAAACCACCCATCTAACACCAGGTCCGTCTTGGATTTGTAGTATAAGCATTTTTTCTACCTAATTACATATACTTGAAATTGTTTGAAGAATAACACTGATGCATGGTCGTCAAGAAGTGGATCAGCATGAAGAATACCCCTTTGTTATGTATGGTTCATGTTGAATTTGATTTAAATGTAGGAATAGAATTACTGTGGAAGCATGTTTACTTTGAATGCAGGTATTATGCCTAGTATAAATTTGAATGGAGGTTTGCAGTGTGATTTTATGGTATAAATCTTTGTTGTGAACTCATGTTTGAGTATTACTTTTTTGAAAGGTGGCTTTTCTTTTTTATTTTGAAAGGTGGATGTCTAGGTATAGTTTGAATGGAGGTTTCTAGTATGAATCAATAGTATAAATATTAATTGTTTTACAAGTTGTGTCAATTTTCAAATTGTGTATTGTTTCAAAAGATTTCAGGAATTATGCCTCGTCAAAGAAATGCAGTTGTTGTAGAGCTAGATGCGCCAGATGCCCCTATACATCCAACACATAGACGCGATCACTTAGATCAGGTAAGCTTTTGAAAGATTATTGAAATAGATATTCTCTTTCAGTCGAAGTTTTTATTTTTGGAAAGATAGCATGTCTATCTTTATCCTACTTGGAATATATTTTATAAGATTGTTTTGTTTTTATTTGTTGCACTGCATTACATCTGTCCTTTATGCAGGCCCAATTGTTGACATGTATATCGCACATGGGTATGGCCAACAATTGGCCAGTGACTTGCCCTATATTCATGGAGCAATTGCGGCGTGTAGGCCTCTACCATGTGGCCAAAATAAATTGGATGACCATTGATCGTTATTTGATCACTTCTTTGGTAGAAAGATGGTCACCGGACACAAACACCTTCCACTTACCCATGGGAGAGATGACTGTTACGCTGCAGGATGTTGCGATTATCTTGGGTCTTCGGGTAAATGGCCTTGCATTGATAGCAGATAACCCAGTAGGAAAGAATTGTCGATGGGCAACTTATTCTTTGATGTGCCAAGAGTTATTGGGAGAGTGTCCCAAAGGGCCTGGAATTCCAGTTCACAGTCCTTTTGATAAGAAAGATAGCGCGATCTTCACAATGGGGCAAGCAAAAAGCAGAACGTGTGTGCCCTTACGTTGGTTATTGTGGACCTTTTCTCGTGAGCATTATGATGGTCTGAATTCAACTGAACTTCTTAGGTGTGTGCGGGCTTATGTTCTGTTTATGATAGGAACTTGTCTAATGCCAGATACATCAGGAAATGAAGTCCACCTGAGATGGTTAGTTCTGGTAGAGGACCTAGATCTATTCAGTGGATTCTCGTTGGGTAGTGCTGTTCTAGCACATTTGTACAGAGAGTTATATCAATCTGTAGTTCCCGAAAGAAATCGAATTGGTGGGTGCTTACAGTTGTTGCAGATTTGGGCATGGGAACGTCTCTTTATAGGTCTCCCAAAAGGTTGCATTGATCAAATGTCAATTGCAGATGGATGTCCACTTGGTTCACGGTAAGATATTATTTTTAATGTTTCTACATCTGTTAATGCCATTTTTTAACTATTTTTATTAAATTCTAGTTTTATCATTATAGGTGGAATGAGAGTCGCATTAAGCCTGCTACATTGTTGACATACAGAAATGATATCAATAAATTGCCAAATAATGAGGTATGCAATTGACATCTACTTTTGTTTTAAATTTATTAATATTGTCAAAACTTTTAAATTATTTGTATTATCATTTCTATAGGTTAAATGGATGCCCTATTCGCAAGCATTGTTAGAGAAGCTTCCATCCTTATGTAGGGATGGAAGTGATATTTGGCGCGCTCGTGTCCCATTGATTTCATGGATACGAGTTGAGTGGCACTTTGCCAATAGGGTTCTCAGGCAATTTGGGTTGCCACCCCTCACCAATCTCCCACGAGTAGAAGATCAAAAGAGAAAAGATGCTCGGGGAAAAGCTTCAATCAATTGGGTTGTAGAGCACCAGCCATCTATTGAGAAGTGGGATCTACGTGGAGAACTCCTAGCTCAACCTGGTTCTGACAGCATATCCGAAGATGAGGCAATCAAGGCCTATATGGATTGGTACGCTTCATGGGCCAAATGGCATTTAGGGGAGGTACACAGGGTACCACCTATCATGCATACACATGGATCTGTTCTACCACCTATTGTAAGTGACATTCCATTTTTCATCGAATTCTAATTTCTACTTATCATGCTTTCTACAAACATAAAAAATTTTACTGCAGGCACAGTTCTGGCAAGTCGTGCGTGATACGCT
The DNA here is from genome assembly GCA_002786265.1 of Apostasia shenzhenica. Classification (NCBI taxonomy): domain Eukaryota; kingdom Viridiplantae; phylum Streptophyta; class Magnoliopsida; order Asparagales; family Orchidaceae; genus Apostasia; species Apostasia shenzhenica. The sequence goes on along the minus strand of KZ451932.1, from coordinate 3,128,087 downwards.
TGAGCCATTGAGGTGCAAGGACATACTATCCGAGTTAGTGGTAGCAAGGGACTATTTGTTGCGTGAATCTGAGCGTTTCGGGCGACAAATGAAGTTAATCCCAGATATTAAGAGCTCCAATGCCACAGCGAGCACAAGCCAAGCACATCTTGTAGATATGCAAGCAGAACGGCAAGATTTTTGTAGTGTAGCCTCTCCAAGGCGAAGAGTAATAGGAAAACATCCAATTAAACGAGCACGACAATAGTTTGAATATATGAATGTTGGACAATTCTTTTTGGTTATATGTTTGAATTAAAGGTTACATGCATAGTTTTTTTTTTTTGGAAACTCTTTTTGGTTAAATGTAAGTTTTTTGATGTATGTACATTCAGAAATGAGTTGGTCAAAAGAATAAATCACTGTACTTTAATACAGCTGCTATACTAACGATTGGTTTTATTTCCCGTTGGGTTGCTGAGATATACATGCAGTTTACAGTTACGAAATTCAGTAAATGTTGTGTTATATGCTTGAGATTTAATGGAAGTTTAAAATTAACGGCTTATATTTTCTTGTTATATATGCTTTTCTCGAATCTTCTCATTTACTTATCGAGCATTAATTTCTCTCGTTTTGCAATGCCCACTAGAAACAAAAAATCATAATCAACTGTGATCATTATTTCTATATCGTGTTTGTAGAAAATGAGAAAATCATAATTAATTTTATTTATGCATTACGCTAATCGACACAAATTGTAAAGACGTGCATTGAAATTATAGAATTTTTCTAGATTAAAACCTTTCCAAAACTATAAAAAATGCTCAAAATAATAATGAAAATTAAAATATTTATGATATGAAAAATTACAACTATTGTTTATTATTGACAAGAAAAATTGTCCCCTTGGAGCAAATGCACTAAGGGAGCGTTTGGTTCGTTGTTATCTTAGTGTTATGTTATGTAATCTAGATGTCATCTTTTGACTAATAATTTTATAATCTAATAGAAGATTATTTGTAGATGTCATTAAACCAAACAATTACTTTCTTTAGATAACATAACATAACGTCAAGATAACACTGAACCAAACGCCCCCTAAATCTCTTGCTATGATGAGATCATTGCGGCAAATTTGATATGTGTTCTATACTAAACTATATATCTTGTACATTATACTCAAAGTTGTCCCCATTGAAATTGTCAATTTCTTGCCAATTATATTTGTACATTATACTTAATTACCATCAATATTTTATTTCTATTTTCACTTAGTTTATGATATTTACTTCATTTTATTAATGGTCTGATGGTTTGCAATAAACCGTTCGATGCTCGAAAGCAATTTAGAACTCAAAGTAATTGAAGATTGGAAAAAAAAGAATTTTGGATGATCACGCGCCACTTATGACTCTCTAGGAAGAAAATTTTTTCTATCCGAACAGAGTGCCAACTCAATTCTTCGATATCAAACAGAAAAACAATACGCAACACTGTAGATCCAAGCAGGTCATGGTGCAATCCAATTAACGGCGGTGAAGACGGACGGAAGAGACGGCATTCACTCCGTCCTCGAAGTGCTGTTAGCTCCAAATTAAAATCCATGATAACTGTGCTTCCTTCTGAATGATATTTCTTATTTTTTTAATTAGATAAATTGTAAATTAAAAGGATTCTAAATTGCTATTAATTTTTTAGATCCGCTAGCTGCTGCCGATGGGACGAATAACTGACGAAGGGGATGGCCCTTTCCCGGCTTACACGTGGCAACTGTTGATTGGTCATCAATCGTTGCATTGTATGGATTTTATTCATCCACGTGTGTCGTGGGGTCCATCGAACCATCAGTCTCTGCTGACCACTCGTTCAGTTGGCTCTGATCGGATTCATATCTTCAGGAAGCTTCCCGACATCTTCCTCCGCCGTACAAACCGTAGATGCGCTGTACGACTCTGGTACGTGACCTCAAATATGAAAGTTAATTAAAATTTTTATGTGAAATTTTAAATAAATCTAATTTCTTTTTCCCTATTTACCACTATTATTATATATAAAAATCTTAATTAAATTTAAAATTCAGGATGAAGACCGCAAAGATTTTCTAATCTTCTTGAGCCAAATTACTGGATGAGAAATATATAATTTGAAATTTTAGAAGAATATGATTTAAAATATAATTTTAAATTTCACTCAAACCAATCGATTTAATTAGTTTTATTTCTATTCCAGTTAAGACTGATTTAAAATTTGAAAATTTTATTTCAAAAAAAAAACTCTCACTTTTTAAGTACAAAAAATTTTAAAAATTCATTTTTTAGATAAAAAAAATCATAAATTGATTATAGTATGTATTATAATGAAATTATTAAAATTAAAATTATTGAAATTGTCGAGACTACTAAAATTAATGTTTAAATAAAAAGAAATCTAAAAGAGAAGGAAAAATATTTGAAATCAAAATCGATCGAATTTTAAAATTTTATTTTAACAATCAAATGCTGATAAAAATATTCGAAATGAGAAATATATTATACATTACATATAAATGAACTATTATCTTAAAAAAATAATATTATATTTTACAAATAAGTATTATTAATTATATTGTTGGGCAATCACTAAATACATGACACATAAATATATGAGACCTACTAATAAAATTAATGAAGGAAGAAATAATATTGATCATGTCATTATTGTTTCATATATATATATATATATGTATATATATATATATATGTATTATGTATGCATGAACTATTATCTTAAAAAAATAATATTACTTATTATATATGTACATGTAATAAGTAATATTATTACATATGATTATGAAATGTAATGATAAATATATAATAGGGTCGAATTCTTACTAATTTTCCTCCAAAAATTATGTTCGTAGTAGAATTGATGGCAAAGAATTTCTGGTTTGGGCCCACCATATTTGCCTAACCAACACGTGTCATTACTCGTCCCGCCTTCAGTGTTATCTCCAAATAATATATCGAGCGAATAAAATGTAGTATATCGAAAATATCTCGCTGCAAACGTGATGATAATTGCATACATATTTGGAATGATCACGAGCTAAAAAACAAATTATGTGTTTCACCAGATACTAATCCAATTCATGTGAATAAAATTCAATTAAAATTTTGAATTCTTGATTTTAAATTTGATTTTTAACGTTTCAAAAAAAATAATAGTTATTATCTTGGGATTCAACCTAAGGTTCTGTTTTATACTTTTGTGTTGTAAAACAATATTATATTGTGCAGCTATGTAAGAAAATATTACCATGTAAAATTTTATAAATATGTATACAAATTAGTAGTTATAATCATAATTATTTTCATTAAATAGATTATCAGAATTTTTGAAATAATAATATTTTTTATTATATAAATATTAATTATAAATATATCTATAATAAATAGTAATTAAATATAATAATCTTGTAGAATATATATACATTAATTCTATTATAATTACATAATAGTAATAATTTTTACTAATATAATTGTTAATTATTATTACAATTATTTATGATAATGTGAAATATTATATGAAACATGTAAGGATAAATTTCTCTTAATTCATTAAAAATAGTATTCTAAAAAAATTTAATTTTTTGTTATAGCTATTTTTTCGAACTTTAATAGTTAAAATTTCTTTTAAAGCTATTTTATTAAATGCTGATTTTAACATTTTACCGTAAAAAAAAAATTTTAATAAAAAGTAATGCGTAATGCAACTTAAATAATATACATAATCATTGGTCATGGGATGACACGATGACACGAACTATCTTGAAGAATAATTCAGACGAATAATTTCTACTAATATATTCTCAAAAAATATTTTGAAAAATATTGCATTAATATGTCGTCTTCACGTAAAATAAATCTACCACAAAAAAGTAAAAATTTTCTAATAAAAAGTGCACAATTTCAATAAAGTTATCATTAACATCTTATATCTTATTGAAAGGTGAAACCTTAACTATAAAATTAATGTGAGGCAATAATTATAAGAATTTTTTTTTTCATTAATTCTTATCTCTTCACACCTTCAACAACTAATGAACCTACATTATATCGGATATATGTGGGCTCCACTGATGTTCTTTTTTTAAATTTTTTATTCTCAAAACATCAAAATTTCTCACACCCCAATTAAGAATTGTGATAGTATAAATTCGAACCTGAGACTTTCTGATTTCAAATAAGTTTTCTCTTCACTAGGCTTAGAGAAGCTCCACTCCATCGATGCTTTTCATCTTGACTAAACTTCTCTCTTTTTTAAAAAGCTTCCTTCATTATTATCTAATTCTGCATTTATTGTAATAATAATCCAAGCAATACCTATATATTTATAAACTTATCGGACAATCAAATTCACTCGTAAATTAATTCTCTTTATTTTTTCTCTCACTCATGTTCTATATATATAAGATTATGCTCTTTTATCATACAATAGATTAATTATCCAAAAAAAAATCATTTTTTTATTTTTATTTCTTATTTTTTTTTTAAAACTTTCAATGTGGACTGTGGAGATGAGATTTTTTTGTCAACAGTTAAAACTTTCAAGTAGTCCATGATCGGTAATGAGAAAAACTCGTCAATTTATTTTTGAAATTTGTTGACGAAAATTTTCAGAAAAAAAAAATGTTGATGATTTGTTATTTCAAAAAAAAAACTGATTTGAAAAAAAGATAAAAAATTTATATATAAATAATTAATACTTAAAGTATTAAAATATTATTAATTATCTATTTGAATAGTTTGAGTTCGCTAATTAATGCTGCAGTACTCATTATTAGGAATATAATTTAATACAATTACTCATGAATTCAATTTCATATTCACTTCTTCTCAGAAAAAAAAAACAAATTTCATATTCACTTATGAAATTTATAAATATAATATTTTTTTTATATAATGCAACCGTATGTAAATTTGTAACTCACTTTTCTCCGTTCTAGTTTTTGAAAGACTATTTTCAAAAATTAATTTTTATTTTAAAGAAAATGTTTCACCATTTCTTTTATAAATAAAGAAATTTGAATTTGATAAAATATTATATAGATACAAAATATAAAAATTCCTTTTTGAATTTGACAAATGTGAGAGTTTTATGTAAAAGATGATCTTGCAAATACAAAAAAAAAATACTATATAGATACAAAATATAAATACAAATTATTACATATATATATATATACATATATGTTTTTATATCAAAATTTAAATTAATTTATTTCTTAAGTCAAAATAATTTTGTAATTAGAAATTTTATTCAACTAAGTGAATGTTTATTAATAAATAAAAAATAAACGATTGAAACTTATTTAAGAAAATACAAAAATCATTCATCTGAGATTTAAATTAGATCATGTTATTTATTTATATAATTTTAAAAGAAAAATTATCGGTGTGAAATGACTTATTATTAGAAAATGAGAAAATTACTGCGATCTCCATTTCTACGTCTGGCGAAGCTGGCCATGCATTTCACGAGGAGGCCCACGTATAATAGAATTTGCAATTATCGGAATATTATGGGCTACTCCTGTAATTGTCCTAAGTTCAAATAATTAACGTCTCAAATTCTGGTGGGACCTTGGGCGGGCCTGCCACGTGGAGTATCAGCATCTCTGTGAAAGCGGAACTGCCAATTTGACACTCCACGAACCTTCGAGGAAGGAGCTCTTCCGCCTATTCACATACGCCGACCTTTTCCCTCGCCGTTATATATTGCCCTCTCGCCGGCTTCCGCCGGACACAGAGAAGCCACGGCGGGATCGGCGTAGGGCGCTGAGGCGGAAGCGAGAAGGCTGTGTATCGACTTCCTCGCGCTCGCACGACCTGTTCGACGATTTGCCTTTGAAGAGGAACGGGGGAGGAGGCGATGGCGTCGGCGGCGAACGGTGGGGCAGGGGATCTGGAGGCCGGGCTGATCAAGCCGGGGAGCGTTGGGGGAGGACTGAGCAAGGAGGCGCGCCACGGCCACGGGCGCACCGCTCACAACATGTCGTCGTCCTCCCTGCGCAAGAAGTCGGACCTCTCGCTCGTCTCCAAGGTCCAGTGCGGGATCCTCCGAAATTTTCTGGCTAATCTCCAGGAGATCTTCCTTGGGACGAAGCTGTTCGTCCTCTTCCCGGCTGTCCCGCTCGCCATTATCGGCCAGACCAATGGCTTCGGACGGGTGTGTCTCGCTTGCTTCTTCTTTGAACTCAAATGCAGAGTGTTCTCTTGATATTATTCAATTCCTTTGTTCTGGTGACTGTTTTTTAAATTGTGGGCTTGGTTGCAACAATGGAATGCAAGTTGATTTTGTATTAATTATTAATTTCTTCCATGTGATCCATAAGCTTTAGTGACTATAACCGCTTCAATGAACAAACAGTTCTTTTTTCCCTTCTAAAAAAGATCCCATTTTTACTTGCTTAAAGAAGATCACTTTTTTTTCCCTCTAAAAAAAATTCCCTTTCTTCCTGCTAAAAAAGGATCCTTTTTCCAAATGCATAATGAAGAATGCTCGAATATGGCTCTTTAAGAATTTAAAATTAGCTTTATCGCCTCTGTTGCCTGAAAAATAGAAGAGTAAACTACTCCTCCGTCCTTGAGGATGATAGGACGCTGCAAACTGATCTATAAATATTAAAATTTTTCATGAAAGTCTTAAGGTCGATAGGTTTATTTCAAACTGGCTCTTTACTTCTCTTCTTAACTAAAAAAACTTAAAGGACCAGTTTGAAGTTTCCTATCAACTTTAAGATCTGCATGAAAAATTTTAAGCATCTGCTTGAAAGATTTCAAATGAATCAATCGAAGCTCCCTGTCAGACTCAGGAACCAAGGAGTAATTTACATTTTTAAGCTTTTGATATTTCTCAAAAAAATAATCTTTCAGCTATATTAGCAATTTTCTAGAAAATATATTCACAATCTTCAAGTGTTTGTGATTGTAGGCATGGGTGTTTTCCTTGAGTTTATTGGGCCTCATTCCTCTTGCGGAACGAGTGAGCTTCCTCACTGAGTAAGCCTTTCTTCTTCCCAACTTTGCTTCTTAACAAAAAATGAAGTTGTTCTTGATTCTCATGTCCATTAACTTCTTGAGATTTTTTAAATTAATTGATTTTCTTTTGTCGGTCATCTTCTCAGATTCATCAAATACTGTTTGTTCATTTCACCTTGTTATTTTCTGTTTATAAAAATAACTGATCATGCCAAAATAAAATAAAATTGTTGGTTTTGTGAATTTGGCCATTTTGTTTTTGTTATTTAAAGTCATTCTGGGTTACTAAGGTCTGTCTTGTATTTTACAAAATTGATTTTTTAAATCAACTCCATGACCTATTTTGGTCTAGAATCTCTTTTCACTTAGGTATTGCTATAATACCGGACTTTTCTGATCGGCCGGTTCGACGGGTCCTAGGTCTAATTGGACCAAAATCGATCCTATTTGGTCCCAACTGGATCTGGTTATGAGTCGGTTCCAGATCAGCTTTAGTCACTATTTTCTAAAAAATTATTATCTTCAAATTGGATTGGCTCTCGTCACTATTGTTTAAAGAAATCATCTTCAAATATATTTATTATATTTTTAATTCTGACACAACTAAATAAGGAGCTTTTATTTGATAGAGTATAATGAAAACAAAGCACTTATTTAGCCGATCCCACCTAGTAGAATAAAAGCTTGGTTGTTATTGTATTTTGATATAACTAAATAAAAAGTTCACATTACGAACTAAATTTTAAAAAATAAATATTTAATCTTCATAATTAATGAAATTTCTTTTGCAATTATTTCATATTTCTCTAACCTATTATCTTCTAGTTTGTCCATAAAGTTCAATTGTTTATTCTGAGTTTCTACTTCAATCTAATTTCGTCCTCATTGTTAGCATGCACAATGAGGACGCTAAAAGATTGTTTCTATAATCACCAAATACTCTCCCTTTCACGAGAATGTCGATGCAACCACAACTGTTGATTCCCGTGTCACTAGTAGGTCATGTGCTTGGTGAATTCTACTAATGTAGAAGATTCATCTCATCATTGATTAGACTGAAAGCGGAGTATTGACATTTTTTGGTTGTTGGTATTTTTTCCGTAACAAATCTTTATATTAAAGAAACGTGTTTCCAGAGCTGCACCTGTTAAGAGAGGGCCTAATGTAGTAGTTACCCATCAAATTGGACAAAATTTTTCTTTTTCTTTAATTTTTATCTCTATTTTAAATACAAACAATGGTAAATTGAGATCTAATACAAACAATTGGACAAAATTTGAAAATCATAAAATATGAAAGATGTAGGATAATAGCAACAAAGAAAATGCTTCAATTGTTTCTTTAAAAAACTTAAATTTCTGCTGTTTGGATTATGTCTCCAGTTTTTCATATGTTTATTTTTTTTAAATTGAAAAGGACTTTTCTTTACATGTTGGTTAATCACATGCATTTAGAATATTATATTTACAATGAACATGAAATGAAGTGCTATTTAACCTTGATAAACATTTGGCTTATTATTAGATGCTTTATTTTGGATAATTGAAAATAATGTATCTATATAGTAGACCTTATAAATGTTAAAATATATTTAAGGGTAAATTAAATCTTGAGATTAGGGCATATTATCTCGCAAGCTTAAGCTTTCGAATTTTTAAATTTTCGGGTCCTTGAGACAGGTTCATGAGATTATTTTATAAACACTTCATGCTAGTCCTTTTATATGGTTTTAATAAATATCCTTAAAGAAAAAATAAATAAATTTTAAAACAATTTTTTAATTATAAAATGATTTTAATGCTCCTTTTCTCTTGCTCCCTCTTTTCTCTTCTCTCTTTGTCTCCACACCCCTCTTATTTCTCTCTAGTTGCTAATGTTAGATGCCAAACTTCGCTGTGAATTGTTGCCTAGCTTGAGAGGGAGAGGAGAGAGTTTGTATCTCCACCCTCCTCCACTCATCCACAGAGAGAGAGAAGTGGGCTATCACCTGTACCCCTCCTCTGCATTGAGAGAGACAGAGATAGAGAGATATAGAGAGAGCAGTTGTGGCCTTCACGCAGCCACAGAGAGAGAGGGAGGTGAGTTAGAATGGTCATTTGCTACAAATTAAACAACAAAAGCAATAAAATGACTAAATTGATATATTAATTGTGCTCAAGGAGAGAGTCTGTGTCTATGATCATCAGTATTAGCCTTCTGTTGTCTTTTTTTCTTTAAGACTAGTCTTTCTCTTCTTTTTTTTTTTTTTAATCAGTTATGACTAATCTTTCAATTGACACAATCTAACTCAGTTTTTGCCCTTTTCCTTATTGATGGCTCAGGCAGATTGCATTTTACACTGGCCCTACAGGTACATAATCACAGAATCTTATCAGCAGTCATTTCTTGCATAGAAATTCCTACAGTAATTAAATGCGAGCTGGATCTTTTCAACTAAAGTAAAACTTTTATTGTTGCTACAGTGGGTGGTCTACTGAATGCGACATGTGGAAATGCAACAGAGCTTATCATAGCTTTGTTTGCACTTCACAAGGGTAAGATTGATGTAGTGAAGTTAACACTAATTGGCTCAATCCTTTCCAATTTGTTGCTTGTTCTTGGCACCTCCCTCTTCTGCGGCGGCCTTGTTAACCTCCGTAAGGAGCAACCTTATGACCGGGTATGCTCATAATTGAGTGATAACTCTTCAAAACTCACTACCCAATAAAGATCTTCAAGTTTATTGATAGTGTTGTTCTGTGATTTCCTTTTTTTGTTTTTCAGAAACAAGCTGATGTCAACACAAGCCTCCTGTTGTTGGGTGCTCTTTGTCATATGTTTCCACTCATCTTCAAACACGTTTTAAACTCTGGCGAGCATACTGTATCCAATGCTCATACTCTGGTATTATCAAGAGCATGCAGCATTTTGATGCTGGTCGCCTACATAGCTTACCTCTTCTTCCAATTAAAGACACATCGCCAGCTTTTTGAATCTCAACAGGTAATCTATCTCCCTTTTTCTAACAAAAGTACTAAAGTCAAGAGATAATCTTTCAATGCCAATAGAAGTTCATATATTTACTCTTTGATCTGTTACTTTTCTAATATATTCTTCTATCTACAAATTAAATGCATCGAGTTTGTTTTTCTAATTATCAGGAAGATGATGTCAATGACGATGCTACTGCTGCAGATGAGGCAGTGATGGGATTTCCTAGTGCTTTAGCATGGCTGGTTGGCATGACGGTTGTAATTGCAATATTATCCGAGTATGTCGTATGCACGATTGAGGTACATGCTTTATTTTTTAGATTTCATGCAGGCATTTTAACTGGGTAATTACTCCTTGGGTCTTTGAGGTTGGAGATTTTTTCATAGCTGTTCATATTTTTTTTGAGATCTTTTGACTTGAGACCTGTGAAGCACGAGTACTATACGGTGATACGGATATGATACGATACGATACGGATATGATGATATGATAAACTTTAAAAAAATAGAATACAGATGCGTTAGAATTCGACTGTTATATATATATATATATACCTGTGTGTGTGTGTGATTCATTATACATCTAATTGTTATAAATTTCAAAAATATTGTTTAAATTTTTTTCAAAGTAATTACTTTTTAAAAATATTTTTAATATTATTAAAAGCAATATTATGAACAATTCAACTTGAAAACAAATATCCTTCAATAATTATTGAATTTCAGAAAAATTTAAATTTAAAATAATGTCACGAAGTTTGTTTAATTGTTTTCCAACCTACTGCAGATAACCTAAATGAGATGAGAGTTTAAATATATATATGTAGATTAATTTTAGTTTAAATTTAAATTCGACTCAAATCAATTAGCTTGATACAAATGAGATACAGTTAATAATAATATAAGTATTGTGACATAAACTTAAATAAACTGATATAATCAAAGTAGATACATGCTCTTCTCTCTTTGAATTTCTGACTAAATAAGTTGATAAAATAAAATAATTAAAGTCTTATTATTTTTGTAATATAAACTTGATTAAAGTAAAAAAAAAATATGATCGATATTCAATAGAAGCAAAACAGTATCAATTGAGAGAGAAAAAAAAAAGAAGCGCCACTAGTATATGTAAAATCACAAAAATGTTAGCTAAAGTAAATAACGCAGTAACTTGTTGAAATAAATCTCTTTCTACTACCGAAATATTAATTTGTGAAAACTTTCTGCAATCCCAATTGTGCAGCCTAGTGTATTTCTCTTAATTTTAACATTAAAGTCTATACATGAGTTGTGTTTTATGTATTATTTTTTATTGAATGAAACAGACTGATTATTTCAATATTTTTTTCTAATTAGAAGTATTGAGAAATATCAGATAAGTATTGGGTAAGCATCAAATTTTAAAAAAATAAAAATTGATATGTCACGTGGCATATCGGTACGTATCGGTATCTGATACGAATATGATACGGATATATTAGGCTACACGAAGTATCGATGCTTCATAACTTGAGGCCTTTTCTACCATTTTTTTGGTTTCATATAGGTCCATAATTTCATCTCTCTCTCTCTCTTCCCCATCTTCCCTCCCTCTCTCTAGCAAGCCAAGGGAGTCTACCCTCTCTATCCTCAAGTGGTGCTGGAATAATTTTTCATTAGAGTTCTATGGTGTAATATAAGGATGTATACAGGTAGACATGGGGATTCTGGAATTTGAATTGCCTTTTTGGTATAAAAATGGAAACATTTGTCTAGCAAATGCTTCGATTTTACATCACTGGAAGAATGTTGCCTAACCGATTTGAATTCCTTGTGCAGGACGCATCTGATTCTTGGGGAATTTCCGTCAGTTTCATTAGCATCATATTACTTCCAATTGTAGGAAACGCAGCCGAGCATGCCGGCGCCATCATTTTTGCCTTAAAAAACAAGCTGGTAAGTGGTGGTCTAATTTATTCAGTGTTTTAGTTGGTCCCTATAAAGATGAAGCTTCCTTCTGGTACAGGACATAACTCTTGGAGTCTCATTAGGTTCTGCAACTCAGATTTCCATGTTTGTGGTGAGATTTCAAGATTTCAGTAAATTTGTGAGATTTTCTACCACCTTTTACCATTTAATACTAGTTCTATATTCGATGAAGATTCCTCTGAGCGTCATCGTAGCATGGATAATGGGCATCCAAATGGATCTTGATTTGAAGCTGCTTGAAACTTGTTCCTTGGTCGTTTCAATTTTGTTAGTCTCATTTGCCCTGCAGGTAACATGATTAACTTCTTTTGCCATGCCAACCAATCTTGTTTGCTAAAAGTTTGATCTTTGTCTTACCAATTACGACTCTTTGAAGTAGTCCCCATTCAACTTTTTTTTTCTTTTTTTTTCTTTTTGTAGGATGGATCCTCTCACTATCTGAAGGGCTTTGTTATTCTTCTTGGTTACATTGTAATTGGTGCATGTTTCTTTGTTCTTGGAACACCAGGTAGGATCATAAGAACACGAGAATTTAGTTCCTTTTCTTTGCCTTGCTGACCCTTTTTCTTTTCATTTCCCATGAAATTCCAGATCAAAATAATGATCTCAATGCAGCCTCTGCGGTTTCCACTTGAAGAGTATGGCAGGCAAGTTGAAACTGCTAAACGTGCAAAACAGAGCAATTTGCTCTGTTTTTTCATTATTAATGTTGTCATTCAAAAAAAAAAAAAACACTAATATCTGCTTAAACTGATTATTATTTAGCATCATAGTTGAAATCGTTGTTTAGGTAAAATTAGATTGACTCGCGCAAATGATGCCCATGAGCTAAACGAATTAAGTCTTGTAGAATTTGTTAAGAAATACTTTCTTCTATATACGTTCGATTCTGATCTTTTCACTTTGCTGTTTCATTTTTCCGCAGAATTTGTGCTAGATCTCTCTTTCACTGAAGAAGTATGTATGCTTCCTGTTCATGAACTGGGTGTAGCTTTCATTCAGCCTTTCAGTTTTTCTTCTAAGTTTCTTTCCATTACTGCCGTTCTTTTGTTCGTTGAAGCTCAGATTCTGAGAAGAAGATCCCAGTTATTTGGCCGTTAAGTCCTTGTATAAATGAACCCCTGCTGCCCTTCAGGATGGCGCCATTTTTGCCATGCCCTCCAAAACTCTTTTTGGATCCATAATAAAAAAGATGGTTAGTAGTTATCTTGTCTGTTATTTTTTTTTTTAGGGATAATTACCTGTATATCACACTATTTAATTTTATTTATACTTTATTCATTCATTCTTAGTTAATTACGCTATGCACATTCAAAATATTACAAAATCTTACATACACACACTTGAGTTAAAACTTAATCAAAATTTATTTGAAAAAAAAAATATTCTATTAGTAAATCATTAAAATTATATTTTTATCTTTAATGGTACATATTTTTCTCTTCCTCAATAACACACTAAAGCGCTGATTTGTCCTAAAATCAATCCACATCGCTAATGTCTCCTTCCTTTACCGCCAACTAAACATTAAGCTTTTAGAATTTTCACTCAAAATATTTAAATATCTTTAAAATAATATGATGAACGGCTCAGATTTTTTATAATCTAACTATAGTTAGGTTATTGAAAAATTATGATTACTCATTATAATAGAAATAAAATAAAATGTGTGTATATAAGATTTTATAATATTTTGAGTTGCATAGCGTAATTAACTAAGAATGGATGGATAAGACATAAATAAAATTAAATGGTATGACATGTAGATAATTATCCTTTTTTTTATTACCCTTTAGAAAGACTGATATTTTTTTATTAGGGAAAATTACACTCGGTCCCCTAAGGTAGACTGTTATATTCATGCAGGTCCATAAAACCTTAAACATGCTATCTGGGTTCTTTTATTTGTGGATTTTGCTTGTTTGGGCCTTTTCGTTTTTTTTTATTGTCAAATAGGAGTGAAAAGACAAACACTCTCATTGATATGACTTCATGTAGAATGTTTTAACTTTACTCTTTAATCGCGATTCTATGTGGCAAAGATCGATTCTAGGATTTCATCTTCGTTTGCAGTAGATTAAGTGAATGTGACATTTTGGCGAGAGTAATTTACCACTACCTTCAATAGCCTAGGTAGGTTGAGAAAGATAAGGTTGAGGATACCTAACAACAGCACCAGCAGACGCAGATGAATGAGAAATAGGAAGACGAGGAGACGCTCGGTATTGGAGAGGAAAATGTTGCATTTGTGTTAGGGAATAGATGAAGAGAAAAAGACGAGGGTATCGTAATCATTATACAAGCTTAAAAAGATAAATTTTTTTTTAATAAAAGAATGAATTTTAATGATAAGTTTTTATGAAATATATTAAGATACACTCAATTGAATAATTTGTGAGCATAATAAGAGCCAGGTGATTAATATTATTATGATTTAGGACTTAGAGAGTACGTTTAAGATTTTATAGGTCAGCATGAATACAATAATTTACCTCTAAAGCCTAAGTGTAATTTATTCTTTTTTTATTATTACTGTTGTTATGTTGTTTTATTAAAATTAAAAAAAAATATTCGATGGACCGAGAAAAATTGTATTTTAAAGTGTATCTTTAATTTTTCCAACAGTCAACATTACTGTAAACTATTCTACTAATTTTTATTAAAAGAATTAAAATGTAACTATAAACAAATAAATACAATGTTATAAATTTTGCAAAACTGAGATGAGATTATAATATAGGTATAATCAAATTATAAGAATAAAAAGTGCTAATTTCCTTTGTAAAAAAAAATAACTACCTACATGTCACACAATTTAGTTTTATTTATGTCTTGCTTATCCATTCTTAATTAATTACGTTATGCACACTCAAAATATTATAAAATCTTATATACATATATTTGAGTTGAAACTTAATCAAAATTTATTTGAAAAAAAAATATTCTGTTAGTAAATCATTAAAATTATATTTTTATTCTTTATGGTATATATTTTTCTCTTCCTCAATACCACACTAAAGCGTTGATTTGTCCTAAAATTAATTCACATTGCAGATGTCTTCTTTTTTTGCCGCCACTTAAACATTAAAGTTTTAGGATCTCACTCAAAATATATTTAAATATCATTAAAATAATATGATGAACGGCTCAAATTTTTTGTAATTTAATTATAGTTAGGTTATTGAAAAATTATGATTACTCATTATAATAGAAATAAGTTAAAATGTGTGTATATAAGATTTTATAATATTTTGAGTGTGTATAGTATAATTAATTATGAACGATAGTAAGACAAATAAAATTAAATTGTGTGACATCTAGTTAATTATTAAAAAAAAAACATAAAAAAGTTTATTCACGTGATGCATACTGCGTCGCCGTACTTCGAACCAGGCAGCAGGCCAATAATGAGCTGCCGATCTGAGGGAAGATCACGTGACCAGATCCACATTAGTACAAAAGAATGCGATTCCTTTTAATTTTTTTTAATACTCAATTTCCCTGCGATTTTTTTTTTTTAGGGAAGTTCAGTGCAAACTATGGTTTAAATCGAACCGAATCATTTAAATTTCATAATTTAATTTGATTTAGAATCAAACGATTTGATAATAGTTTGATATTTTGAATATTTAAGTTAATTGATTTGAGTTCGATTTAATATATTTGAAAACCAAACTGATCGAATTGACTGATTATTAAATAACTGACGTATAAATATGATTTTAGGATTGGATCAGTTCAGTTGTATTATAGTAGTTTTACAGTATTTATTTTGAATTTATTAAAATGATAGAGTATATGTATATTTATGAGTTTTCATAATGTATTTTTATGCTAATTATTTAGTGTATTTTTTCAGGTGTGGTAATTAAAATGAATTCTTACAACGAAGATTTTCTAAAACTTGAAAAAATATTCATCATTTTTTATAAATAATTAATTTTTTATTAATTAATTTTGATTATACTATAATATTGATGTGATAATGTGTGCAATTACTTCTGAATTCTTCCTAATTTTTTGTTAGTTTACTTTGGTACTGTGATTGAGTTATTACGGTAAATTATTTATTATGTTAAATTATTATTATATTAAAGTTATTATCTAGATATTAATATAATAATATTTAATATTATTATAAGAAAATTAAAAAATATTTTTAAGATAAAAAATATAATTTCAATCGAACCAAAATCCCTGCCACGCGTAAATGCCCTGAGATTTCGACCAAGCCGATTCGCGGTCAAAGATGCCTCTCACGTGACGCTGGGTACCCTTTTCGTATATAAAATATACGATTAGATTATTTATTAATTTATTGGGATAAACTATAAAAATAATTAACTACATGCCACACAATTTAATTTTATTTATTTCTTATTCATCTATTTTTAATTAATTATACTATATATATTCAAAATATTATAAAATTTTACATACACACATTTGAGTTAAAACTTAATCAAAATCTATTTGAAAAAAAATATTCTGTTAGTAAATCATTAAAATTATATTTTTACTTTTAATAGTATATATTTTTTGTAGGACCAAGTATGACGTCTAGAGGGGCAGAGA
>KZ451932.1:3075738-3100439 GCA_002786265.1 Apostasia shenzhenica | reverse complement strand
CGCAGCTAGGATCTTCAATACTTGAGACTCTCTCTCCAATTTAATTAGATCTCAATTTTAATATAAAATTGAGATGCAACTTTAATAAACCTGAGATTAAGAACACTAAACAATTATGTTAGTACACATTAACTTAAACATATTGTTAAACATCAAAATTACAATATTACCACAAGGGAGGAACCAACATTTTTCTCTTCCTTAATACCATACTAAAGCGCTGATTTATCCTAAAATCAATTCACATCGCGGATGTCTTCTTTCTTTGCCGTCACCTAAACATTAAGATTTTAGGATTTTCACTCAAAATATATTTAAATATCCTTAAAATAATATGATGAACGACTTAGATTTTTTGTAACTTAATTATAGTTAGGTTATTGAAAAATTTTGATTACTCGTTATAATAAAAATAAGTTAAAATGTGTGTATGTAAGATTTTATAATGTTTTGAGTGTGCATAGCGTAATTAATTAAGAATGGATGGATAAGATATAAATAAAACTAAATTATGTGACATATAGGTAATTATCCCTAAATTATATTCAGACTCTTAAAATTAAAAATACATTATAAATTCATCTCAAATTTTTAAAAATTTTAATATAAATTTTTCAAGTTATAAAAATATTATTTTTTGTCTTAATTAAAATATAATTATTTATTTTTTACTTATTATATCTTAAAATTATTCACAATTTTGATATTTTAATTATTTAGAATATAATTTTGAAATATTAATATTAATATTTTTAGTTTTAAATTTTTAGATAAAAAAATATGGAATGAAAAAAAATAATTTTTTTTTAAAATAAAAAAGATAGAAAGTATAATAATTCTTTAAATAGTTTAAATTAATAAAAAATAATAAAATTTTATATTTTTATCAGAAAAATTCTGTTGAAATTGAACCAAATTGAAAACCTCGAGGGCCCTATAAATAACATGGAGAAGTCATCACTCATCATCGTCAATTAGCTTTGAAAAACTGGAAATGAAGAAGGCGGCGATCAGAACTGCAGCTCTTCTACTGTTGGTTTTCCTTCACCGGCTGGCCGTCGCCGGAGGAGGCAGCGACGGCAGAGTTGCGGCGAGAAAGCTGCTGATGGCCGGACCACTTCCGCCGCCTGTACGGCGTTTCTCCGGCGCAGCCTGGATGAAAAACGCGATGAGCTTGAAGACCATGATGCAAGACAGCGATCAGAACGTTAAAGTGATGCAATTTAGGTCCTGTTAAATCTGGCCTTTTCTTAATTCTTTTTATTAAAAATATGAAATTTATTAATTTTTGATTAATTTGAACTGCATATATATGTTAAATAATTATTATAGCTTTTTATTTTCATTATTCTTCAAAAATTGTTTGAAAATCTAGAATTTAATCTCACATCTCTTACAATAAGTTTAATTGAAATAGAATTATTATTCTATAAGAATAGAATTATCATTCTATGTAAAATGAAATAATAATTTTTTTTATTTATTTAGTTGAAATAAAATGTGAAATAAGAAATGAATAGAAACAAAGTACTAAAATATTCATGAATATAAAACTTAATAAAATTTTATCTTATTTATTATTATTAAATTTAATTTTATATAAATAAATATAATTTATACATATATATATATATATATATATATATATATAAGGATGCATATATATATTTATACGTACATGTATGCATGTATGTGTGTAAATAAGATTAATTTTGAAGTAATATTTTTAATCCACAATGAATAGCTAAGGAACAGCGATTCCTTAGTTTGGTAAATAGAATAAATATTTTCTATGAAATATGAAATAGATATTCTTATGTAATAGTTATTCTACTAAAGTAAATATGAGAACAGCTATTTCATAAAAAATAAAGGTCTAATAGAATAGTCATTCCATTCAAGCAAACGCATTTTTACTTTCTTTACTCTAAAAAATTAAAACTATAAAATATAAATAGTACTATTTCAAAATTAAATTCAAAAATTTCAAGAAAGTATTAATTGAGAATAATTTTATAACATATTGATAAAAAAAATTAATAACTATCTTAATTAAGAATTAATGATAGCACTTTTATAATAATCTCATATATTCAAATTGAAGTTTTTCAAAAGTTAAGATTAATTTATAATGCCCTCTTAATTTTAAGAATCTAAATATAATTTATCCTAATAAATCTTATAAAAATTTATTAAAAAAAATTAGATTTTTTTCTTTTGTATACCCAAATCTATTTGAAAACTGTTGTGAAGTTGTTTGATTTTGAAATCGTTACTATTTAAACAAGTTCTTTACTCAATGGGATATGAGAAAAACTAGGTTTAAAATATAGGGTTTAGAATTTAATATAATTATACAATGATTATTTTAAAAAATTTAATATATCAAAAAATAAACTAGCATTGGAATTATTTTAAAGAAAAATAAACTAGCAAAATATGCAAAATAAAGTTCTCAGTATTTCTTCAAATTTGGATATATGTTAAATCTATTTGACAAATGCTAAATAACCTCAAATTTTAAATTTAATTGGAATTATCTTAAAGAAACATAAACTAGAATTTTTATGTGAAGAAAAAACAAAAGAATTAATTTTACTTGTATAGTAAAGAAGTCAAAAAAAGATATATTAAGTAAAATTAGATTGTGAGGGATACTTCTATTTATTATTAAGATGTTAAGTGAAATAAAATCATAATTAAGAAATTTATTAACAATTTCTTATTATTATTATTATTACTATTATTTTGATAGGAACAGTTTCTTAATATGATATGATAAATTGAGATATATTTTGATGGAGGAACAGGACATTAATTTGTTGAAGGCTGATTCAGTATTATCTTAATGTTATACTATTTTTTAGATGTTATTTTTTTTTAAATAATAATTTCATAATTTTTTATAAAATTATATATATTATTAAATTAAATACTTATTTTTTTAAATAATGTGATATTATTAATATATTTATTTAATTTTTTAAGAAAAAATTTAATATTAATTTTTACATATTTATAAATATGGTGTTAGCTCATCTCATCTTTCTTAGTCAGACTTTTAATCTTGTAATTATTTTAAATTAACCTTTTAGTTAAGATATTTTAGATTTTTAACGATATTTATCATAAATAAAAAATTTAAGAGCAATTATGTCTCTCTAGTTTAAGCCTATATGTAATTAAGTCCGTTCGATTTCAAAATTAACCAATGTGATCCTCTAAATTGAAATAATATATATATAAATCTATTGGTACTAATAAAGGGATCAAATGAATAATATTTTTGAGATAATTACACTCAGATTCTTGAGTTTAACGCTTAATAACACACAGATCTACCTTTTTTAAATTTAACATCAGGGTCCCTGAGTTTTAACAAATTATCAAATGAGTCTTTTTTATTTTTTATTATTAAAAAATTTTAAAATTACCAATTTACCTCTTCAATCTTTCTCTGAGCGGAGAATGGGAGGAGAGAGAGAGAAGCGGCCTCTCTCTCTCCCCTCCTGATCCTCGCGCACGCGCGAGGCCGCACCTGCGCTGTCGTCAAACCTACCAGTGGTCGCGCGGCCTCGCGTGCACAGGGATCAGGAGGAGAGAGAAGGCCGCCTCTCTCTCTCTCTCTCCAGATCCTCGCGCATGCCCGAGGTCGCACGCGTCGCTTTGCACGACTCATCATTAGCCGTGCGGCCGCCAGCGGGTCGCGCAGCCTCATGCGTGCGCAGAGATCGGGAAGGGAGAGAGAGATTGGAAGGATAAAATAGTAATTTTAAAAAAAATTAATAATAAAAAAAATAAAAAAACCCATTTAATAATTTATTAAAACTCAGAAATCCTGATGTAATTTAAAAAATTAAACCTACGCATTATTAAGTGTTAAACTCAAGAACCTGAGTATAATTATCCCAATATTTTTTTAACTAGTAGACTTATTTAATTTAAAAATTACATTATTATTTTAGATGAATATAATATCTAATTTAATCTAATAATTAGAAAAAAAAAATTTATGAAATATTTTTATTAATACCAAAAAAACTTATTTGTACTTGTCTCAAATTTAAAGATTAATTTTTCAACTAAAAGAAAGGTCTCATGGCACCTGGCATGCAGGAGGAAGAGAGGGGGAGTAAAGATTTGTTTGAAATAAAACTTATAAGGGATGACGTTTTGAAGAGTTGAGAAGGAAGATCTCCGCATTACAAAAGAACTAGGAGGAAGGGATCCTTACTAGTTCAGTCTAAGTGTCATAGGGGATTCGAGTCGGAGGGTATCGTAGCGCAAGCGATTTGAGTGATGTCGCCAATGGGTTTGGTGCATCACCTGTGGGGCTTCACATGAGGAGAAGTTATTGGGTTCGGACGACGCACCGTCCGGAACCCAATCAGAGAGCGCCACATGTGCCATACAGCTGGGTCTCGTCAATCAATCTTTAAATAGTTTCCCATCGAAGCTCCAACAATCACAAGCTTGGTTGACCTTTTAAAGTCTTCACAAAACAGTATTCTCTCCTAGGCTCTATTAAAGGTCAACCAACCATGTTCGACTAAGCGTCTCGTGGTCAACCATTGGGTCAACAAATAGTACAAAATCAATACGCCCACTTGAGCCAATCTAATTCACTCCAAATCGACTCAAACTCGAACTCATCAAGTTCCCAGAGTCTCCTTAGTGCTCAAGATTCTATCCATCATACTTAAAGACATTTTCAAGGTTAATCCTATATTTTGCGAACAAAAAAATAGAGAGGAGAGATTAAAAAAAAATTAGGTCAAGTTCACAAGTATTAAAATAAATTATCATATTCACCTCACCCTGACACAACTCCCCCAAAGAAAAAAAAAAAAAAAAAACCTCCCATTATCAGTGCATAGGGATGGGTTAAACAAGTTTAACTTTGAATTATCATTTCTACTATCAAATATCAAGAAGTTTAACAATTCAAATATCAAGAAGATATTTGATATTGTATGCATACAAACATATATTCAGGCATTTACATGTATATCATTTAAAAAAATTATATTTACCTACACAGACCCAATTTTTTTAATTTTCTCATATATCACTTTCTCAGTTTTTCATTTACATGCATAACATATAAATAATAAAATATTCACAAAATCATAATTTGAGTTAAAAATATATATATTAACCATAAAAAGCTAAGAAAGAAGCATATTAGTAAATTATAAAACCCTAGTGGTCTGTAGGTCAATATTACTTTCCAAAGTAGTATAAACCACCTCCATAATGTTTAACAAGACAATCAAAGACCGCAGGTACCTCAAATATGCAGAATGATTTAAGTAAAGAAGTCGTTACCAAACAAAATTGCACATCAGCTTCAAATAGCATAGGAAATTAAAAAGCAGTGACGATTTCAAGATCAAAAGATTCACTTCATGTTCTAATATGCAGCCCGGTGGCCATTAAACTAACATGCAAAGTAGTACAAAGCCTGAAAACAACAAATCAGATACTACAACATTACAGCAACAGATGATTTAAGACTGATTGCAACAAAAAAAACTAGAAATGTAGACGGACCTGCTTCTTGACGATAAATTGCTGAACTGCATCTCTATGCATGCAAACTGCGGAGGATGCCATGGAGGTAACCACCAGCCATTATAAAAGAGATTACTGAAACAACACCAGCAGGGAATACCTTGCCAGACCTCTTGAAGCGAGAGCCCATAACAGTTAAAAGAGCAGCAGACAAACCTTCAAAATGTGATTATGCAACAAGTAAAATCGATATATAGAACTCTGTCGAGAGAAATATAAAATATAGGTCAATTTTCATTTTTTTTTTTTCAACCTTGTGCAAGAGATAATTAAGAGACATCACGGTCCAAACTTGAGACCTCTAGCTCCCTAGTTCCAATATCATGTTGAGAGACATTTGATAATATAAGAGAAAAATACAATGAAATAAAAGAAATCTAATAACTAGGAAAATATCCTCCCTTATAGGCATAGAAGGTTACAAAATAGAAGACCAAGTAAATAGATGATATATAAGACTAATAATAAGAACTAAATAATTCTATCATATTCTACAATAAACTATATATAAGTGAGAACATTTACACACATATGCAGATAATTCAATAAAAGAATGTTATCTCCTACAAAACAATATATAATCACTCTCTTACCTAATCCCAGGGACGATGCAAAAGCTGGTCTCACTGGAAGTTGAGTATACACAAAATATAGCAGCAACGCTGACCCTCCCCCAGCTGCAAGAGATTTTTGGCTACCGCTTTTCACATAACCCATGATGCCACCAACTACCACAGAAATATTTTGATGCCTTAGCAAACATTATTCTGAAGATTGACATGGAAAGGTGCGCTACTCACCACACAAACATTCCACATATTCAGTAAAGAAAGAGTAGAAATTAGTACAGCATATAGTAAAAATGTGTATGCCCAAATTGGCCAAAACTTTTGAAAATAACCAACTTAACGAACATAAATTTCAACTTTAATAACTTATCTATTAAAAAGACAATTAAGTAAATAGCTTGCCATAACCTAACAACCTTAAAATCAAATGTACCTCAAGTGGAAACCTAGCTTGTACAGTTAACCAATTAGAGGATTAGTAGATCGATACGACGATACCTCTACAATTTAAGTCAAGAGTTTGTCAAGGTGATCATTGGATGAAGTTGCCTTTGTGGTAAGAATCTTTCATACTCAGAGCCATCACAATTCAAACAGTTCGGCAAATATGTTTCGCAACTTAAAATCTGTTTTATTTTACAATTTAAATAAAGCTAAAAATGCTCGAAGTTGGAGTCACCATTCTCACCTCCAGCACAGGAACACCTGTCAATCCATGGTACGGCAAGGTAGGGCAGGGCAGGAAACAAGCTAGCATAGTGGCCAGCAATACCCAATCACCATGGGTGGTGATAATAGTGAAATAGGCAGCCATGACTTAAGGGCCAAAAAAATTTCAGGAAAGAGGCAGCATGAACAGAGTATGCAACAGCCTATTGCATCAAGCGCACCAGCGAGCCCATGGCCAGTTGTTAGAAGGAGGTGGTTGATCTGTGGCCAACTGAGGGTTCGTAGATGCTCTTGTGCTTATTGACAAATGCATGGAGTTAAAGAAACCAAAGAAATCCCATCTCTGTTAGCTGGCGACTGACAAGGGATAAAAAGGAGACACTTTTTTGCACAAGTAATAAAACTATATTCTACCAAACAGGAACATGTTTTAGCTAATGGTAAAAATATTTCATCCAAAAAGAAATGGGAAAAACAAGAATTACACTTCATATTTCCTTATTGAATTAAATTTCAACAATATACCATTTTCATGAAGTATACAAACATTTCATTTTAATAAAAGCAAATTACTAATAGGTCCTTACAGTTTACCTATAATTATATTTTAGTTCACAATTTTTGAAATCCTTCATTTAGGTCCCAAATTTGAAACTACAGGGATCTATTAGGTTCCTATTTTGCTTTGTTTTTAGGTCCACATTTTAAATTCGATGTACCTAAATGAAACATTTCAATGAAAAGTGAATCAAAGTGCAATTATAGATAAACTGGAATGACTTGTCATTCTAATAAAAACAAATTACTTATTTGAACACTTATATGCAAACTTGAATTTACTGAACACTTAATTGCAAGAAGTGAGTTGCAATGTTCAAAACTCAAGGCATTTGGATATCCACAAACACGGATATTATATGGCTAAAATTTTGCAATAAGACTAATGTTGATGATGATAAGCTATAGGTAAAGATATCATAATTACCCCTGTAATAAACATGGGGATAATAGGCTAAATTAGTATATTTGAATCGTAAAACTTGCTTGAAACAGGCTCAAAATCACAAGCCTGGCTTCAGCTTGAAATTTATTTGAGCCCCTTTTGAATGTTAGTTAGCTCAGTCAACTGGTAAAACTTACTATCCAAGAAAAGTACTTGTAAAACTTAACACATATTATTATGTGCCATGTGCGAACAAATAATTTCTTGGAACCCATTGGCTGGCTCCGAAGTTATTGTGTTTCAATTCTGGAGGCTTGTTGATGTGGGAACTTACCATTATTAAATGTTTTAACCCTTAGGTGGTCAATGATTTACTTTGAGAACAATAGATATTATCCTATGATGAAGCTTTAACTGTTTTCAGTATATTATCAGGATTCCACTTTCATAGTTGGTTAGAAACGTCTTACAAGCTAGCTCCAAATCAGCAATTTATAGACAAGTCAACTCAAATTGAATACAAAATCTATTGCCAACTGAATATGTATGCTGTAATGTATATTTATTGGAAAAGCAATCTCCCTGAGTGTTAGTAACAACTGTGGTGACCAACATTTACGGGGATCATATTTTTAAAAAACAATAGTAGAAGATTCCCATTATGGAATAACCAGCCATCATCTTCCAGATTATACATGACATCTTATGATTTTCTCTAGTTATCTCATGTGATAAACAGCCATGAAATAATCATGCTAATCTTGCATTCAGGTCCTGCATCATCTTTAATATCAAAGGACGGTTGGACTAGGGCATCTCCTCATTGCATTGCATCTCATTTAGGTCTTAGGATATAAATCTCAATGCATTTGCACGTCATTTAAGTATTTTGTATACCCACAAGATCTGCTTTTCAGTATACAATGCCAAGATCCACAATATCAAACACAGATCCAAAGTTGGGAGCAACATTGTCCAATTTGACAGCTACGATTAATAACCTAACCGATAAGGACACCAATATAGAGGAAGAAGAGAGATGAAACCTAACCCTCAAGTTAAGGTTGATCAACCTAAGCAAGATGTAGAGAGGCTAGGAGATCTGCCTATATATATACACACACACACACACACACACACACACACATATATATATATATGCTTAATGGAATGAACAGGAGTTTAGGAACCATGGACTTGGGTATGACTGGACTGTAACCAATCCGGTCCAAACCTAAATTTGGAATCAGTAGCACAAACACAAATCCAGTCCACATCCAAAACCAGTGCCAAGTAATATTTCCAATTGGTTTCGAACCAAAACCAGTAACTTTTGATTTTGATTTTATTTTTAAATATCTAATTTAACAAATTACAAAAAATAGAAACATAAAAAAATAGTTCAAAAATATTTAATTACTACTCCAAAACAACAAAAGTCAAATAACTCGAGTTTAAAAGTTATACATCGTATGATCATCAACTCATAAGTTTAAATTTATTTTTAGAAAATGTAAATAAAGCTATTACATAAATTTAATTTGAGTTTAAATGGTATAAATTGCATTTTCATTAATAACAAGAGTTTTCTAAATTTATTTTTTTAAAAATCAATCAACTATTTCATCCTTTAGAAAAATAAATGAATATAAACTGAACTGAACCAATTTCAAATTGTGATTGGTTGATGGGTTTCATATGGGTTTATCAATCAATTTGGATTGTTCAATTTGATTCGAACTTGAGAGAATCGAAAAATAGAATTTACTATTGAAGAAAGTGTGTGTGTGTGTGTGAGAGAGAGAGAAAGAGAAGGAGGAAAGAGGGACTCCACAAGAAGAGGAAAAAGAAGAATGAAAGCCATGCCCTGTGTTATCTCGAGTTGTTTTATAATGAATCATGTGTTTGTAGATCCCTACGAGTATAACAAGTTCATCACAATGATCTACGGATAATCTAAGTAATCCAGTGCAGAGTTGAGGTGCATGCTCGGCTCAACACAAACTTGATGAAGTCTTTGGTTTTAAATAGTCAAAACCAGTTTGACAAGACTGCCACGCATATGACCTAGATTGAAGTTTCACTTGGCCTATAAACACTAATGCTCAATTGTTCAAATAAGAGTGAACCCTAATTTAATCTTGAGAAAGAATATATATTGTGATTGACTTTAGCAAAAACCTAAATATCTCATTCCATATTTCTAGTATTCTAAGGTTTGGACAGCCCCAATTAATAGGTAAGTCTGATTTACCTTCGACCTTTTGACTTCAAATATCTTATCGAGTTTCATTGTGAGATTTTTTGTTTCTTAACTATACATGCCTTCTTATTGTTTCTTGTTACCTTTTGTGATAAAGTGCCATGGAATAATCTACTAATCATTGTTTGCCTTATCATCTGACACCAAATTCAAAATCATAGAGAGAGGAAGAGGTCGCTAAGGGAGCTACCAGCCTGCCATTATTTGTGTAGGGTACAATGATCTAGGGCTCGAATTGAATAGCTAATTAGGAACATCAAATATGTTAGGATTTAAGGCATCTCAACATGGACCTTAAGCACATTTTCAACAGTCTTAGGGGATGGCCTCTGCCAATTTGGAAAAATAGGCAATTCGTTGAGAAGAGAACTTCATATAGCTGACATCAACTAGTTTAGGATTAACGCTTTTTTGTAGCTGTTAGAAGTATGGTTAATGCCTATAATCATAAGATAAACATGACTATGGTTGGCAAATAAACTTGTGTTCTTAGGTAACAATATTATGGAAAAGTTGGGATTCATCAACATCTACATTATGTCACGCAATTGGGGTTTCAGTGACTACCTCCGCTGCATGTGAAACAAGCTCACCAAGAACATATGTACAGTTGCTGTCGGGAACACGGACAGCTTGAAATTTACGCCTTACACTTCATTTAATCAAATTATAAAGTAGACGTAATCGTAGGGACGCACATATGCGATCTATGTTGATAAACAAGAGAAAAATCAACAACCAAAGACTCAAAGAGCACTTAGGAACAATCAGGCAAATAAGAGAAGGACGATCAGCAATGATGATCGGACAAAGACGAACACCATGACCAAAGGCGTTACCTCCAACAAGCGCTGCGTAGCCTAGCGTCAGCTTCTGCGACATCGACATCCCGCTCATCCTTTTCTCTTCTCCAGACTCCCCCGCTCCCTCCTCTTTACCCCCTCCTCCGCCGTCACCGCCGCCGCCACCACCACTGCCAAAACCGTCTCCGCCTCCTCCGACGTCACCGCCAAGTCCACCCCCAATATCCTCCACAACCTTGACTTCCTCTACGATCCTAACGTCCTCGAACGGGGGATCGTCGGTGAGACCGTATGGCGCGTTCTCCTGATCAACGACAGAGATTACACAGTGGCCTCTCGGTCCTTCAGACAAAGAAGAAAGTAGCGATGTGGAACGTGCGGCGGCAGCAGCAGCAGCAGCAGATGTAAGGAGGTGCAAAGACGAGGAGCGGATCGTAGAAACCGAGGGTTTGGTGGGCGATGCTGAGGACAGTTTGAGAAGGGACGACGACGGCGAGACAGCGACAGCAGCCATCTGAGTCGGCGCTCAAATTGGAATAAAATTAGGCGAAGAAGTCGGGCCACAAGTCGGGACACCCCAACAGCATCGGAATCTCGTAACCTGCGGTATACTTACCGCACTGTCGGAGCCTCGAGATTTCCGTTTCCCAACTGCGTTGTCACTGAGAAAAAATTTCGCTAATTATTATCGGAGAAATTTATAAAATCTCATTATTTTATTATAGAAAAACTAATTATTTCATATATTTCCCCACTCAAATTTTGAGTCAGGTTGTAAAAGTTATTTTTAATAAAATTAAAATTAAATTTTAAATAAAAATATTTTTTATTAAATTTATAAATAATATAAATTAAAATTAATTAAATAAAAAACCCAATAAGAACATAATTAGAAAATAAAGATATGAAGCCTCCTTATAGTAGACTAATGACAAAATAAGAAAAAGCAATAGAGATTGATTAATACAAATACACAAATTATAAATATGTGCAAAATAGTAAAAACATAACAATATAAAACATTCAAACTAAGTTAATTAGTTAGTAAATAATTATTTGATTATATTGATATTATGTCATGTTACTTAAAAAATAATAATTATTTAGTTTGACGACGTTTTTAGAAAATCTTTTAAAAAATTATAAAAATGTGACTGAAAAGATGACATTTAAACATCATGACATCTATATAATATGACATAACATCAAGATAATATCGAATCAAACGCCTCCTAAATAACAATGTAAAGATGAGATATTTTGGGCTTCTATTAGACACGCAGAACTGAGATGGTTAGATGAGTCGGATGTAATATACTTTCTAGCTAATAACTTGTACTGATGATCCTAAGCTAACAATCCAGTATGCATTGCTAAAATACATCACTCAATAGAAAGCATTTGTGGGCAGCAGCACCAATTATACTCTTTTATCATTGTGTTCATAAAGTTAGATGGAAAAAATAAAATCAACAAAATATATAAAAAGTGATTTAGATGTGATAAATCAAAGCAGTTATAATTTATAAGTACAGCGCACCAAATAAGGTAGAGAATTTTGATAAAAAAAATATAAATAATGACATGACAGTACTATTATTATTGAAATCCAATTAATATGGAAAGCTTTTGGATATCAACCAATGAACTACAGAGCTAAACATTAAAAGAATAATAAGACATTTATGAATTTCTCTCTTAGCAATAGTGACATTTCAGTAGCTAAAGATTTTGAATAAATATTGATTTCCATCAAATTTGGAGTTGAGCTATCACAAATCCTTGTATTATCAGTTTATCACAATTGTCAATCTAAAAGAAATGGTAGGTGGCTTATAAGTAATTCTATAGTATGTTTGAATTTATGTAATTGCTGTGTATAATTTTTTTTTTTCTTCTAATCATTCACCTAATATGTGAAAAGTAGGATATCATTTATGATATTTGAATATAGAAAGAATAGATCTCTAAAAACAATTACTTGGGCAAAAAAACATACCTTAAAAAATCAATTATAATCATCCAATTTTTGCATTAGAAGCTTATATATGCAGTGCAATACACAGAACTATAGCAAACCATCCACCTCAAACTAACCACATTGATATATATCAATTGCTCGGAATCTAAAATTAGTATAACTCCAGAAAAATAGCATTTTAACATAAAAGTAAAGGCCATTGAGAGAGATATATAACAAGGATTATAGTTTTTGATAACAAGGACCATAAATGGATATTAAAAGTAAGCTATGATGATGACATACTGTAACATTCTAATGCTTTCAAATAGCATGAATAACTTCTTTCCTTGGTAAAATTTACTAAAATATTTCAACATATAAATACCATCATAAATGACAGTTAACCATATTAATAGTGACCTTTAATTTTTTTATAATTTTTCAAGTTGCTCTTCCTAAGAGCTGAGTACTCTTGTTGACTTTACTATTAGGAACCATCTGATTGCAATTCTAACTCACTCTTCATTTATTTATTTTTTTCATTATACAATGAATAATATTATGAAAGTCAAGGAATTCTAAGACTTTTTTCTAATTCTAATTAATAATTAATGAAAACTATCTAATCTATAAAAGGAAGGATCTATAAAAATAATGATAGTATAATTTGTACCGAGAGAACAAAATCAGGATAAATACCAATTCCTATTACAGGTAGAAAGATGCAAATCAAAACAAATAGTTCTCGTGGTCCAGAATCCAAAAAATTCGAATTTGAAATATTGAATAGCTCATATCCATAACCTACAATAACATATATTGAAGCTTAAAATGCAGTTCCAAAAGGATGCTAGGAAGCCAAATGTTTATCTAAGAAAAGAGATTCAATTAATTTCCTCTCAAACATCATATAATCATAATACTAAAAATTTTAACTTTCATTATTAACAAACTAAAACATAATAGCCGAAAACATAAAAATGACTTTGTGAATGAAAGCTTTGCCTTTCTCCACGTCTAAGTAACTTCTTGTGCCTCCTCTTCTAGCTTTAGATATAATAGACTATCTTCTATTGCTGTCCAAAAACACCACGGCCAAATGTTATCAAGAAAACTTTATCATTTTCTTTGTGATTGTCTCGACGATCTGTATCCACCATTTCCTTCTCCATATCATTTACGACATAACTCTATAGACAGAAAGTTGAACACAATTTTTTCAATGATATAACTTTATCAATAGAAAGCTAATCTCAACATAATGACCACAATAAAATAAAGCAAGACTTAAATGGTAAAGCTAGAACTCTTAATTTAACCAATGAAAAAAAGATATGACTTTGAAAAAGCATGAAACACTTTAACACATATATCTATTTGATGTATTTGCACATATACATCTCCAAAATTAGATGCTAAAATCTTAATTGTTCTAAAGTTAATATTTTGAGCACTAACATGTAATTATAATCAATAGTAACATTTAACATACAAAAATAAGAATCCCACAAAAGAATAGTTAAAGTTCGTTATTAATTTTAAAGAAATCTATGAAAGAATATTTACATGGAATCCAAACTCATCCTTATATAATACAATCTACAGTTGATTTCATGAAGAGGTCCTGAAATAATTCAATCAGAATATTAAAATTCAGATAAAATCCAGCCCAACAAGAAAGAAATGAAGGGTACCACGACCAGTCATACCATAGCCGTTCATGCTAGCATGTCCTTCATTTTCCCAAGCAAAAACATAAGCCAGTTCTCTTCAATTTCGTAAGAAGACTGACAGTACCAACAAATCATCATCTTTTGCTTCTAAAAAGAAATAACTTTGAAGCTATATATATATTTTATACAGATAACTGTTGCATAAGAAAGAAATAGAAATAAAAATCTCCTCATCTAGAAACAAAAGGCAAATTAAATGAGCTAATCTTGAAATCTGAGATTTGATTAAAATGAGAAAGAAAAAGTTTAACCATTCTGCAATGTAGAGAGACAGAGAGAGCTTACAAATGGAGGACCACGACGAAATAGCAGTGTTGCGTTGTTCGATTCTCTTTGCAATAATGTATTGCATGCAAGCATTAATCCTCATCACCACTACAAAATCTGCAGACTAAAGCCCTATTTTCAAAACCAATGAAAATAGAAAGTTCGATAATAAGGAGCAAACGAAGAGGGATTCCGTTTTACTCTCTCTGTCCGGTTGACGCGCAGGAGCCGGCGACGGAGAGAGAACACCCGATTAGCACTTTAGGAAGAGCGAGAGGAGGAGACCGAGAAGGGGGATTTCATTTTCATCTCGCTCCTGTCCAGGCGCAGGACCGGCGGCAGAGAGGGAAGACAGCTGCTAGGGTTATGGATTTTGACGAAGAGCGACAGAAAGGAGAAGATGAAGGAGAAATTTTTGTGTGCACAGGTGCACGGTACATATTAGCACAGGACACGTCAGCATGTCTAATCATTTTTATTCACATGTCGTGTGTTAATTGGGCTGATGTACCGTGCGCCGGTGCACACAAAAATTTCTCAAGATGAAGAGGGATTTTTGGATTTGCGAGGACACCGCCGCAGCGGTGGTGAGCGTTACAACATGAAGGGCGCAAGAGAGGAGTCGATAAGCGGCTGTGATTTTTTGATAAAAATCGGACAAAAGTTTTACTGGCAACATTTGGAGAAGTTATTGAGTTCAGAAGGCGCACCCGTCTAGAACCCAATCAGAGGGTACCACGTGTGCCATGCAGTTGGGTTCGAGCACGCGTGGCGCTCTTTGATTGGGCGTCCGAACGGTGCGCACAACGCACCCAATAATTTTTCCAACATTCGCATCTTTTTTTTATCAAAAAAAATACATTCACATTTTTTTTATCAAAAAAAAAACGTAAGTTGCACGAGACCCTGAGGTTAGAATGACGCTGCAAATAGATCTCATATTTTAAAAAACTTAGATTTAAATCTCTGAGTTTGTCTTTGCATTATTGTTCGATTCCGTAACTTAAATATCACTTTTTAGATGGTCCAATTAAACAGCAACTGTTAAATTAGACTGCTGGTCATATTTATATGAATCAAAATACTCTTGTAACTTATATTTAATAATTTTTTTGTATTTTTTATCAACTCCAGACGTAAAGCTTCCCATCAAAGACAAGTTTTCTCATTCCAAGCACTTTTTTGATCAAAGCAAAAATAATAATATATTTAATATTTTGTTAATTTAAGCATATTTTATTATATATTCTGTTTTCTATATTTTTTTAGGATATATTTTCAAAGTACTGCTTTTCAAATATGGACAATGGAGAAGATCGACGAAGAACTTCGAAATAATCTCCAAAAATAATGAAAGAAAAGTCTTTAAAACTCTTTAGAATAATATAAAGAATAGATAAAAAATCTAAAGATAAATAGTAAAAAGCCAATAAGTTTTAGATGTTATCTCACTTGGGACCAAACGGTAGAGTAAACACAAACTCGAGAACCCAAATTGAAGTTTTTTAAAACATGAGAATTAAATGCAGCGCCATTCGAAATATAGGAGCCCCTGTGCAATTTACCCAAATATATATATATATATAGCATCTTTTTAGATTATGGCATTGATATTTTAAATTTAAATTATATAAAAATATAATTTATTCACAATTTTACATTTCATACTACAAGTAATAATATATTTATAGTAAAACTTATAATTTTTATCTTATTTTAAAAAATAATATGTAATATTAAAATTTTAAATATCAAATATAATAAAATAATAAAACTTTACTTATTTTATTTTGTTTAGATTAAGAGTGATAATTATCCAAGTTCATGCCTAACTAGCCATAACTCAAACTTTATTCATCTTAATTCAATTTGTATTTGAGCCAACTTGTTTTACATTCGAGTTGAATTAAGCCTTAATTGAACAAATTTAAATTTTTCAAAAATCAAATTTTTTTTAAAAATGTATATATAACTGTTAAGATTTAAAATTACATTAACTATACCCACTAAAATTACTTAGGAGACTTATTATATTTTAATTATAATTAACACATAATTATATATAAATAATAAATAATTATATAATATACTATTTATATTAAAAAATAGATATCAAGATAAATTGATCTAATTCGATTACAGCTCACGACTTAGTTTGATAACTTGAGTGTAGATATTAATCCGAATAATGTGTGACTATAAAACTTCAGGTTATACTCTCACCTATTTGCCTTGATTTTACGCAAATGGCATATGAATCAATGAAATTTATACTCATAATTAAGGTTTTGAAAATCGAATCGACTTCAAAATTGGTAGACAGAAAAATTCAAGGTCCAATGGTCGAACCGGGGTCGAACTGGGGTCGAATCGGGATGAAGTAAAAATTAAAAAAAATTAATAAAATATAATATAAATATAGTTAAGATATATATTATTCACACATCAACACAATAATTAGACATAAAATGAATGTTTAATAATTGAATTTAATAAATAATATCTTATGTCAATAACCCAAATAATTTCAAGCAAATCGAAATAACAATAACCCAACAAAATATTCGCAAATCACAAATTAAGTATAATATTTAGTACATCATTAAAAGATCTGAACATATGTATGCTTGACTGTAGCGCGAGTAGAGGCCGCAGAACGGAGGCTAAGTTAGGGACCCAGAGTTTAAGAAAGTTATTTTTTTTAATTTTAAACTCAACCGGTCCAACCGTACCGGTTCACCGGTTGACCAGTTGAACCGCAGTTTAGACCGGTTCTGGCCGGTTTTAAGCGAATCCGATATAAAATTAAACCGGATTGGTTGACTGACCGGTTCACGGTTCGACCGGTTGAACCGGCTGGCCTGAACCGGTTTTTAAAACCTTGCTCATAATTGAACTGCAAGAATTAATTGCATTTTTGGAAAAAAAAAAATGGGAGTTGCTATTCCCCCCTCTGACACCACCCTCCCGGGCCCCACCCCCTTCCCCTCCCAATTTCCAATTGGAAACATAGGAGCCCCGAAACATAGGAGCCCCGAAACATAGGAGCCCCGAAACATAGGAGCCCCTATGCTCCGTCAGATGAATGATTCCACCACCACGTTGGAAAGGGTGGTACAGGGTAATGAGAGTGTAAGAAAACTTGCATGAAGTATCGGCCAACATAGGCGATAGCTATTTCCCGGCGCTCTTGGTCTGGAACTGGAGGAGACCTTAATGGCAACTGAGTAAAACAACTCCAATTATTCTGACCAAATATATGCAGTACAAGGTTGTACCTTGATGCGATGACAATTCTCAAAGTTATAGACTCCATCCAATGCCTCTCTGGTGCTGGCTGTCCGAAATAGTTTAGTAAAAATAATAGATTGTCTGCCATTTCCCGATCTGGATAAAGCTGATCATATTGATGCTTATTTTGTTGAATCTCCTCTATAAGCTCGTATCGTACTTGAAACCAACATTCTTCACCATACCCGATTAGTGCGGCTATCGCCCTAAATCCACAGTGACTGTCAGGTTCAACGTCAACAGTATGAGAAATATGATGCTGCATAACCACAGGTAATTGCTCAATGTAGGTATCACGGATGGGTGGAATTGGAGAGTGATCATGGGTCGACTGAGTATTGCGAACCCTCGACCCCCTCTCACGTCCTCTCCTTCGTGACGTTGCATTCGTTTGAGTGGCCTTAGATCTTGAAGTGATTAAATCTGCAAAAGAAGGTATGCGACGTCTGCTTTGCTCATCTTTGCCAGTAGGTCGACCTCTATGTTCTGTTTTGTACGAAGGTGCTCGAACTGTGCTTTGAGATGGATCCGCCATATCAAAAAATCGGTTTATCATATGCTCTCACATTTGTGGATCCATCCCATCTAATATCTCAACAACTTGATATGCTTCCTCAGCACATTTCAGCTCAGCATAAATTAACTCCATTGTCTCTAATGAAATTCGACAACAAAAAATGTCGCCATGTAAATGTATATGACGTGGAATGTTGAGAGATTTCTCGAACAACTTTTGAATTTCCCCGAACTGATTTATTAACATCTTGTGTATTTTTTCAAAAGATGTTTCCAGGGATGACATGGTATCTCCCAAATACATCTTAAGCCTCGCATGTGCCCCTTCCACTCTAAAGAATATTAAAAAAATAAAGTATATTTTTTTTATAAAATAATTACTTAATTAAATTTAAGGAATAAGAAAAATATAATAATCAAATTAAATAAAAAAAGTAATTAACTAAATATAGTGATCCAAAGAATATTAAATAAATAAAATAAAAAAAAGATATTAGAAAAAAATTAATTAATTAAATTTAATGAAAAATAAAAAATATTAATTTAATTTAATCAATAAGAAAATATAATAATCAAATTAAATAAAAAAAGTCATTAATTAAAAAGAGTGATCTAGAAAATATTAAATAAATAAAGTAGAAATAAATATAAAAAAAATTAATTAATTAAATTTAATAAATAAAAAAAGATATTAAATAAATTTAATAAACAATTAATTATTTAAAAGAAAGAGGGCAAAATTGAAATTTTAGAGGGAGAGGGGGATGGGGTTTAATTATTTAAAGAGAAGAGGATAAATTTGGCATTTTAGGGGGGGAGAGGGGTGGGGCCCGGGGGAGTAGTATCGGGGGGAATAGCAATTTGCAATATAAATCTAAGGTTATATATGTACAGTGTAATTTTAAGGAAATATAAATGAAAAATGTTATATAAAAGGAATATTTGATTTAGGGGGGTGAGAATTAATAGACATTTTATTTTTTTATTAATATAATATTTTTTTTTCGAAATGTGATTGATCCTAAGACTTGTATTTATATTAGATGTGTAATAAAATTGATTTTTACAATTGAAATTTATGATGAGCTAAAAAAAAGCTTCGAAACAAACAAGGCTTGTGATACATATACTAATCAATTTTTCATTGTAAAACATGTATATTTTTGAAATATTTATATATATAATATTTTATATCATCATATTTATATATTAAAATTTTTTTAAAAAAAATTACACTTTACACACTTTTCTTATACCCCACAATTTTTTTTTAAAGCTGCAATATAATTTTTTAAAAATGGATATAATTCACATAATTATGATAATATAAAATATTATGTATATTTATATATTATTTTGTAAATGAAATGCCTTATATTAAATGCTCTAAAAGAATAAATAGGCCAACGATCATTAATTACTTTACCAAAACAAACCTATTTAGTTAAAAGAAAAAACCAAACTCAATTAAAATTATTTCTATAAATATTTTATGGTATCATAAATTTAAAATATTAACAAATAATTTTATTTTACATTTCATATAAATTTTAATTTTTAAAAAAAAAATAATTTTATGTTATATTCTATATAATTTTAATAATTAAATAATTTTATTTTATATTATAACATTAAAATAGATTTTTTATTAATAATAATTTTAAAAACGTAGATCAATTTTTTAGCACGGAATTTTGAAAACCCCGGATTCTCCCTCCACTTCGCGCCTCCCCCTTTGCCACCCCATTGCCTCCTATTTACAGTAACGCTCACCCGAGCAATCGTGGGACGCTGACGCACGTCGGAGAGAGAGGGAGAGGCATTATCTTCTCGTCGACGTCAGCTATTCATTGACGCAAGTATAGCGAAGGGGCCGGCGGCCTCCACTCCAACGCTTCTATTTTTAGCAACGGCAGCGTCATCGAGCGGTTGGCACTGCTCTGCTCCGCGACCGTTGTGCCCGCGCTTTATAGCTCTCCCTTCTAAAAACCTTTCCCCATCTTCTCTGTTTCATTGCCGCTCTGTTCTGTCTCTCGTCGCACCGGCGCGCCGACCGCCGGATGCGCGATGATGAGTGGCGGCAGCAGCAGCGGGCGGGTGGAGAAGAAGAGGATGCTGGAGGCCTCTTCGTTGTCGTCAGGCTCGCCGCCGCCGATATGTTCGTCCGAGAGCGAGGAGGAGGACGGTGCGGACGCGGAGGAGGAGGAGGAGGAGGAGGAGGCCGAGGATGCGTCGATGCTATCTCCACCGGCGACATGGCGAGGTGGGGGAAAGAAGAGGGTTCTGACGAAGCAGCTCTCAATGAGGGAGACGAGGATGGAGGTAAAATGGGAGAAGAGGAAGAGGCAAATGCTCCATTTGAGCCGCAGGGGAAGGAGCGATGGGGAAGAGATGGAGGAGGGGAATCTGAGGAGAAGAGGGAGGGTGAGGAGCTTGACGGACGAGGATTTGGATGAGTTAAGGGGATCGATAGAATTAGGGTTTGGTTTCAACGAGGAAGAAGGGGGGCAGGATCTCTGCCGGACGCTGCCGGCCCTGAACCTCTACTTCGCGGTGAACCGCCAGCTATCGGACCCCAAGCTTAGGATGTCGCCCAGCCCGGCGTCGACTCCAACCGCGACGGCGACGTCGTCGTCGTCGACTCTGTACGGAACGCCTAGCCCCAGGAGCCCCGACGTCCTGCCGCCGCCGGAGCAGCAGGATCAGCTGCCGAACCACTCTTCCCCTGCAGATTCTTGGAAGATCTTTAAGCCAGGTTCTCTCTCTCTCTCTCTCTCTCTCGAATGAATTGGTTTATTTTTAAAATATTTATTATCATATTATCCAAATGAATCAATAAAAGGGATAAATTTATTATTAAAAATATTTAATATTAGTATTATGAAATTACTATCTTTCTAAATTTTAAATAAGATTAATTATTTATTAAGCAGTTCAATTATAAATTGATTTGAGCCAAATAGTATGAGTTTAACAATTGGTTAAAAAAGGAGCTTGGTTCAATGTCAATTTGAGTTATGTTAATGTTATTAGAAATTTTAATATTTAAATATTATTTTTAAATAATAATTTTATAATTTTATATAAAATTATTTTTATATATTATGAAATTAAATAATTGTTTTTTTGGGTAATATGATATAATATTAATATAATATTAAATTAAATAACTTCTGAATATAATTTATTTTTTTATTTCTATTTAAATTTAATAAAATGTAACTTTTCACATTAGATATGCCAAACATGGAGCTCATTTGTAGTTAGATTTCAAGTTCTTTTGTTATGTTAAGTATTTATATTAAACATTCAATTATTTGTGTAAATATTTATATTAAGCATTGAATTATTTTTGTAGTTTATTGATTTGTGTGGCTATTTTTTAATAATAATAAAAATTTTAAAAATATTTTAGCATTGATATTTATGAATTTTTTATTATTTTAAAATATGTTGTAGATATAAATTAAAATTATTTTTTAAAAAAAAGTAAATATGATATTAAATATATTAAATTTTTAATATTAAAATTTAAATAAATTTTAAAATATTATTAATTTAATTTTATAATTTATAAGATTATTTTTGATTCAAAGATTGAGGAATTTACTTAGACTCTAGTTATTTTGTTATTTTAAAAAATTTTGTGTACTAAAAAATAAAATTAATTATATTAAAAATTATATAAGATTGAAAAATAAAGTTAATTAATGTGTATAGAATATAAAATAAAAGTGAATATTTTATTATTTAAAATTTGTATAAGAGAAAATATAAATTATTCTTTTTTAATTAAAAATAAAATTTAATGATGCCTTTTAACTTTTTTTTTATTTTCAACAAGTAGTCAAGTAGTCATTAAAAAATGGTAAAAATAAAAAAATATGATTTTTTTTTTATTGTGAGAATATGATTATAATTAACTATTGTAATTAATGCTCATTTTATATATGAGATGTCATATAAAATTTTTAATACTATACTTTCTTCCAAATATATACTATTTATAATTTAAATTTTATAAAGAGGTTATATATATATATATATGTAATATTTAAAAAAAAATTAGCATGTATGTAAATATCTAATATTATTCACATATTTTTAATTATTTTTTTTCAAATTTGTTCTCAAATGCACTAAATCATTCTCTTCTCAATGAAATGATCTTTCAGGGGACAGTCCACAGCACGTCAAGATGAGGCTCAGGCATTGGGCTCAGGTCGTGGCATGCTCTGTGAGGCATTGCTGCTAATCGTGGCCGGGGATCGAATAAAAGAACTAAAAAGAAAGAAAAAAAGAAATTATAGCGAAAGAATTAAATCAGTGCTTGAAGCAATGAGGAATTGAAGAAGGCTAATTATCAGTTTGCCCAGTCTCCATGAGATGAATCTTATTTTCTTCTATGTAAATAGCCTCCATTAATACTCTTCTTCCCAATTCCTCACTTCGATCTATGTTTTAATTCTCTCCTCTTCTTCTCTCTTGTTTCCTTCATGTTTTCCTGGTTCTTCTTCTTTTTCATGTTGGATTCCATTTTTTTTTTTTGTCAGCTCCCTTTAGCGTTAAGTAGTTGCAGCGATTAACTCAAATATATATATATATATATATAGCTTTGCCACCATATATCTTCTCATTTAAGGCAATTGAAAAGGTGTTTATCAAAAAAAAAAAAAAAAAGACAACTGAAAAAAAGGTAAAGTATTCTGCAGCATGGAAACGATGCATCCACGAAGGTTTTGCGAGCTCTCTCTCTCTCTCTCTCTCTCTCTCTCTCTCAGCTCTTTCTGTAGTTTAGCATTCATGTAATTCAATAATTTCCAAAGGTGAAGTCTTTAATTTTTATTGCAATTCACTTTGTAATATTGGAACTTCCAATGAGGATGGGAACTTAACATGCATGCATTTTGTGAACTTTAACGTTTCTCATGAGCTCCAACTTTCTCAAAATTTTAAAAAATTATTGCATGCAAATAGCCCACCATCACCAATTTACATGCATATATAACAGAAAGTAAAAAAAAAACCATAGACGAAGTAAAATATAGAAGTTAATAATATTTCTACGTCATTTCACGCCATTTTGCTCTTTGCAACCATTGTGAGCAAGCCTCATGTACACAAATGTCGTGTGGAGCTGTTGATTTTGTGGGCTGTTTGAATGCAATAATTTCTTTAAAATTTACATTTTCTTTGCTAAGGAAATGCTTATTTGAATTGCCTATGCCAACTAGGAGGCTCTTTCTATGTACTTATTTCACATGAACAAAGAATAATATAAATAAGAAAAGAATTAGACACATCTAACAAGTGCTTATTGGATAAATATTGCATCAAAAAGAGCTTGGTGTGCTCGTATTCAAATTTGTAAAAATACAGAGCACCAGTTCCTTATCATTATTCAACAAAACTGAGCAGTACAAGGATTTTAATTAAGAATGCAAAGCTATCAATGCTAGCAAAACTTTATTTCGAGTATAAAA
This sequence comes from Apostasia shenzhenica, assembly GCA_002786265.1. Lineage (NCBI taxonomy): Eukaryota > Viridiplantae > Streptophyta > Magnoliopsida > Asparagales > Orchidaceae > Apostasia > Apostasia shenzhenica. The sequence continues at coordinate 3,076,365 of KZ451932.1, read as the reverse complement.
AATATAGGTAATCAAGCCAGAAGGGGAAGATCAAAATGTTACTAGAGTTGGCTATAAGAACAAGTATATTGAAGAAGGCCTCTAATGAGAAATTTATGAATTTTGGGGCAAGATCATTTTCATAATAATTATTTAGATTGATAGAATAAACAATATGATTAGTAATGAAATGCTTACTTAGTGATCAAGTGTATAGGATAAAGAATTTAGACACAAGGACTGAAAGATTGATTAGATTGTTTGAAGTGTGATTGAACTGTTCTATGAGGTGATTGGATCATTTAATATCAATCAGGCACAATAAATACTAAAGTTAAATAATTCAGATGAACACTTGATTGGGCCGTCTAATCGGTGATCAGTAGATGAAGCGACAATTCCTTCGATAGTGAATTTGATGAAACTACAAAGGATGTAACATTCAACTCCAGCGAGGATTGAAATAATTGATCTATTGTGTAATAACTCGCCTAAGAAATATCTCTTTATATTCATATATGTATATATGTAAATATTTATTCTTCTGGATTTACTATAAGTACATATGTAATCTGAGGACTTCAAAATAATTATTACGTATTCCCTGCAAACAGTTGAATAAAATATAGATATATTTATTTCTCCTCT